>CABHPP010137156.1:0-21888 GCA_902168425.1 Peromyscus attwateri | reverse complement strand
CACCACCACCACCACCACCACCACCACCACCACCACCACCACCACCAAATGGGAAACAAAGGAATCAAATTAGTGCCCAAGAACACAAAAAGGTCATGTGGCCACTGACCTGCTCTGTCAGCTTTGAGTGCATCCCAGACATTGCAGTTGAAGTCGTCGTACCCAGCAAGGAGGAGTCGGCCACTCTTGGAGAAGGAAACAGATGTGATCCCGCAGATAATGTTGTCATGAGAGTAGGTCATGAGCTCCTGGTCTGCACGGAGGTCAAACAGCCTGCACGTAGCATCGTCTGAGCCAGTGGCAAAGGCATTGCCATTGGGGAAGAACTAGAAAGAGAAGGCAAGTCAAGACATTCATTAGCATTAAGGCCTGGAACAGGGGCCAGCTGATACAATACTTGCCTAACACGTGGAAGCACTGAAGGGGGTGTGGAAAAGTACAGTGGCTCTTGTCTGTAAGTGAGCATGGAATGGGGTATACAGTCATTAGGGCATCGGGAACACAGTGAATTCAAGGTCAACTTGAAGTACATATCAAGTTCTAGCCCATATACTGACAAAATAAATAATAAGAAATGATGTTAATACAATTAGTGGCCTGGCTGCTGAGGAAAGGAAAACAGGTTGAGGTTCCAGCAAGAACAAGGGTTGGCATCAAAGAGTGAATGGGGGGTGCACCAAGGGAGTACTGACACAGTGCTCATGGACTGTCAATGTCACCAAGGTAGACATCAGTACAAAGAAGCCATGAAAAGGAGCCACTGCTGAAGGGCTTCTGTTCCCTTGCCACTAGCTGTCAGGAGAGACTTGTGAAGGAAGGAACAAATCCCTGTTCCAGCTAACCAGACTCATCCCTTGAGGTGCTAGCAAGAATGAAGACTTTAAATTTTCCAACCCCTGGCTAGCAGAGGATACACTCGTGTATTCAGGCTCTAAACTAACAGTCACTCTAGGGAAAGGAGCAGAGCTAGCACCTAGCAGACTCATCAATGTCTGAAACAAATGCACAGCACAGAATTCAGTTGGCCTCTACAGGGCAAGTCAGTGCTTCAATTTGGTCTGTGACTCTGGTTGTATTTGCAAAGCCAAGGACAAACCAGGTATGGTAGCAAAGGCCTGTAATCTCAGGGCTGGGGAGGCCTTTGAGTTACAGGCCAGTCTGTGCTACATTACTAGACCTTGTCTCAAAATAAACACAAACTAAAAAACAAAACAAAAAAACTGACCAAATAAACAAAACAAAACCCTAAAAATGTTTTTTTAAAAAGGAAGGGACTAGCCGGGCGGTGGTGGCGCACGCCTTTAATCCCAGCACTCGGGAGGCAGAGGCAGGTGGATCTCTGTGAGTTCGAGGCCAGCCTGGTCTCCAAAGCGAGTTCCAGGAAAGGCGCAAAGCTACACAGAGAAACCCTGTCTCGGAAGAAAAAAAAAAAAAAAAAAAAAGGAAGGGACTAGAGAGATAGCTCAGCAGTTAAGAGCTTGAGCTCATGATTCTTGCTGAGGACCCAAGTCTGGTTCCTAATATTCACATCATGTGGTTCCGAACAGCTTATTAACTCCAGCTCCAGGGTATCCAATATCCTTGTCTGGGCTCTGTGGGCAACTGCACTCACAAATGCACATACCCACACACAGACAAACACATATACATACATTTAAAAATACTTTTTTTAAAAATATGTATTTTACTTATTTTTATGTGTACAGATGTTTCAATAGGTTTACTTATTTTTATGTGTATATCACAAGGGTGAAAATTCCTTGGGACATGAGTTACAGATTGTTGTGAGCCACCATGTGGGTGCTAGGAATCAAACCCGGATCTTCTGAAGAACAGCCAGCACTTGTAACTACTTTTAAGGCATCTGTGGTGGGTGGAAGGTTTGAATACTTGGTCACTGGTAGAACTGTTTGGGAGGGATTGGAAGGTGGGGCCATTGTTGGAGGTTCAAGGTTTCAAAAGCCCAAGTCATTCCTAGTTAGCCTTCCCCCCCCCCCCCCCCCCCACTCCACTTTGTGGTTGTATCTTAGGATGTAGACTCTCAGCTACTTCTCCAGCACCATGCTTGCCTGCATGCTGCCATGGTCCCCACCATAATGGTCATGGACTCACCCTCTGAAACTTTAAGCCTCCATTAAATGCTTTTCTCTGTAAATTGTCATGATCGTGGTGTTTTACCAAAGCAACAAACGGAAAAGTAACTAAGATTATCTCTCTAGCCCCTAAAAAACATATCTTTAATAATAATTTTAAAAAGGTAAGATCTGATACAGATACAATTTAAACTCACACATATGGCATTGATATCAGACTCGTGTCCTGTAAAGGTCTGCCGGCACATCCCTTCTCGGACATCCCAGAGCTTGGCTGAAGCATCACAAGCACCAGAGACAAACAGTCTGGTGTCAGGAGCGAGAGACAGGCTCATGACATCTCCAGTGTGTCCAGTAAATGTCGTTGTCTGCTGGCCGGTCTCAATGTCCCACAGGGCACTGGAGCATGAGCAAATGACAATAAGGTATCAGTCACACATCTGGGACCACCAGCTACTTACAACAATATCCTTCAAACTACCCAGGATCACCGATGACCCCTGTGCCATTGTGAAGATACATTTACTTCTGTAGTAAGATTGTATTCAGGAAAAACAAAGCAAAGAACAACTATATAGATGAGCATATGGGCTACGCCTCAGAACTGCTGTTTCCAGGTCACCTCACACCAGCAAAGGGGCTATTGTCCTTTCATTGCAGGGCATGTGAGGTTATCACACATACACACATTCATGGGCAGTTTGTGAGGGCAGCAGAAAGTACTAAGGCCTGTTTGACTTGTAGTATTTCCTTTATGCTCTCATTTCCCACATTCCTAGACACCAGGGAGGAAATGTTAGTTAAATAAATGGCTCAGAGTAACTGTGATGCCCAAACTCCCTTCCTTAGGGGTCATAAGCCAAGATGGTCTTCATGGATGCACACGGTATTCCAAGGGCTTGCTTGACAGCAAGCAGGAGTTGGCTCCCAATGTGACAGCCATATGCTACTTACGGCTGCAACCTGCAGAAGCAACAGTATGGTGGGTGAACTGCCAGTTCTTGTCAACCTCACCAGAAAGCCTGGCTTAGCCTAGCAACACAAATCCAATCAGCCAATTTCAACATAATCAATACAGGCTATCTTTACTAGGCATGAGGGACACAGAAAGGAAGAGGCAGGGAACACAAAAGCCTTATACATTCATCCAAGAAAATGGTCAACAATGCAATTTGTGATGACTGATCTTCATTGTCAACCTGACCACATCTGGAATCAACTAAAGCCCAACCAGCGAGGTACATTTGTGAAGGGTTTTCTTAACTGGATCATTTGAACTGGGAAGGCCCACCTTAACTAAATCTGGGTCACAGCTTCTGGTGAGACTCACATAAAAGGACATGGAAAAAGGAAGCTTTTGCTTTATACTGGATTGTCTTCACTTTCATTGGTGAGTTTATCTATCTTGCTGCTGAGGAATTCCTTTATTGGTATTAAAACCTATTCCAGGTTTCCACTGTAGACAGAAGACCAGCTGAGATATGACTAGCAAAACCCACAAAGGCAGCTTAAGTCTAAAATTACTCTCTTAAAACAACTATCTGGTCATTTTATTATTGAATGAAGGGAACTTGAGTGTGTTTCCATCTATTAGTAAAGAAACATCCTAAAATAAAGAACTCTGATAGAGCTGTTGTTTGAAAGTAGTACTCATGCTCACTATATATTGAGCTGGATTCAGAGTAAAACAGAAGAATACCACAGAGCTAAAAACATCACATACATGAGTAAAAATAGATGGAGAAAAGTAAAAAGAAAAGCAGGTCTTGATATACAACTGAAGTCTAAATATTTATATTTTAGTTCTTTGTTCAAAACTAAACCTGTACCTATAGACAGTACAATGAATTACTCATTGCTACTTTGTGTTTTTAATCACCGGCCATAATGAAATTCAAGATATTCTTTTGGTTGTTGTTTTGTTTTTTTTTGAGACAGGGTTTCTCTGTGTAGCTTTGGCTGTCCTGAAACTTGCTCTGTAGACCAGGCTAGCCTCAAACTCACAGAGATCCATCCACCTGCCTCTGTCTCCTGAGTGCTGGGAATGAAGACATATACCACCACTGCCCAGCCCAAGATAGTCCTAACCAGTGATGAGAACCATCTCCCAAAAGTTTTTCCCTACTAGTGTGAACAAGAACAGTGAATCTCAGGCCTCATTCTCGGCCTTGCCAGGTACTCACCATGTGGTGTCTCCAGAGCTGGTGACTATCTGATTGTCATCCAGGAACCGGCAACAGGACAGATAACCTGGAAAAGAGCAGACCCAAATGAAGACTCAAGTCTAGCAAGCCCCTTTCTCAATATAAAAACTATGGTAATGAAAATACTCAGAGCCGGGCGTTGGTGGCGCACGCCTTTAATCCCAGCACTCGGGAGGCAGAGGCAGGTGGATCTCTGTGAGTTCGAGGCCAGCCTGGGCTACCAAGTGAGCTCCAGGAAAGGCGCAAAGCTACACAAAGAAACCCTGTCTCGAAAAACCAAAAAAAAAAAAAAAAAAAGAAAAGAAAAAGAAAATACTCAGAAATTCTGTTTTGTTTGGGACATCACAGTGGGTTAAACTACAGCTATACAGAATCAATGCCAGGACAATGGGACAATACTTCAGACAGACCCATTCCCTGAACAACACAAAATAGTAAGCCATGCCTATGGAATCTTGGTTCTGCCTTTCTATCTTAAGGTAGGGAGTCCCTTTCCTTTTATACTCATTTGTTTGCCAACTGGGACAAAAGGAGCTCAGAGCTCAACAGGAAGAGAGACAGGAATGAGATCAGGGTAGAAAGGGCTTACAAGCCAACCAAGAGGAACAGGAAAAGATGAATAGGCAGCCCCATGGCAAGAACACTAGAAATGTCCAGTGGGAAGGCTCCAAAAAATGCCTATTACTGGGCTTGCTTTCTCAAAAACTACGATATGGAGTTTGCTCACCAGAAGCTGTGGATAGCGTAGGAAACAGTGAGACCTTGTCTCAAAATACAATAAAAATTTTGAGAAAGATAAAGAAAAAAAAAATAAGTCACTGAGAATAAAGTAGGTTGATATCTGAAAGTCACTTAGTTCACTAGAGAGTAGTGGTGAAATCTGCTAAGCAAAGAACAAATTTTAAATGGCTACATGAAGTTATGCAACAGGAGCCAGGACACTGAGAACTTCCCAGATATGTGGACAGATGCCCGCTGGAGTGACACAGGGAAGCGGAGGAACAAGCACCTGGGCTTTGCTTCAGTCTGTGATCCTGAAAAGCCAGCGAGTGGGACACTGAAGCGATGGAAACAGAAGTAAGTTACGAACTGTCCAGCTGTGACCTTCAGAGAAGATTTCACAGGGAGACAGAATCCTTTCTTCTGTTATCTGAGGTCACTAGTACCCGGGAAGGGGGCTGGGGGATGGGGGTGGGTATCACTGTGTTATAAATAATGTAAAATATTCAACTTCTCATTAGATGAAGAAATTATACCCATAAAGTGTTTTAGTCACTCACTCTACCAGGTTCCAGTACTAAATGGCAATGCCATGCTTCACCAGGAGGGCAAACTGTGGCCCTCTTGACCAGAATATTCCAGCATAGGATATAGTTACTCAAGTTATCAAAGACGTCACTTTGAACACTGGTTTCCACTCTCTCTTTATCAGTCCCCAGGGATTAGCATTGAGACCAATCTGTGTCTTAGTTCCAGTCTCCTCAAAAATAGTATTCAGGCAATAAGTTAACCTTCAAATATATATCGCTATTTATCTGTGGGTGTATACACACATGCATGTACATTCATAATTATCTATTTTTTTTGACACAGGGTTTCTCTTTGTAGCCCTAGCTCATCTCCAACTCAGAGATCTGCCTGCTTCTGCCTCCTGAGTGATGAGAATAAAGGTGTACATCACCATGCCTGGCTGTTTTCAATAAAACAATTTAGAATATGTATTCTACCTGTAAATTTAAAAAAATTTTAATATTTAATAAATAAGATAATAATAATGAGCACTCTGTTACTATGAACCCACTGGATCCATTTCCAGGATTTCCTTATCCTGTAAGATAGCCTCTATGTTCTATGAAGTTTTAAGCATGGAGGGTATACTCTACAGGCGAAGCTCCTGCCTGGGAATAACAGGACACACAACTGACTGCCAATGGAAGATATACTTCAAGATCAGATGCTACAATTAGCAGACATTTTACAGTTAGCTTTTGTAACTATTCAGAAACACAAGAAATAATCTTGATATAAATAAAAAGAAAGCCTGTGTGTGTGTGTGTGTGTGTGTGTGTGTGTGTGTGTGTAGGGAGGATATTTTAAAACAGAAACAGAGGAATTCGAAACAAAGAGGAATTCTCAAATTTAAGAGAGCACGTGACACAAAAGTTTATGCTGACCCTCCTTCCATGTCTGACCAGCATGATTTGCATTCTTGCATTTATTCTCGGGTGAGCCTCCCTCAAATGCTGGCCATTACTAGGCTGACAAAAGAACAGCTGTTGCCTACAGTTGATGTCAACTGAACTTACTTGAACAGAAACAAAACACTTGAAATGGAAACTGAAGAAACTTACCTCTTAAAGCCATAGAAACCATGGAATTTGAAGACATGCTCAAATTCTACCAACTTAGCAAAAAACAAAAATTTTTGGGTTCCAAATGCCAAAACACAATGAATACAAAGAAAGTCACATATCCAGGAACATCACAAACTGCTTAAAATCAAAGATATACCTTTAATGCGTTTTTGTTGTTGTTGTTTTGTTTTTAATGCTGGCTACTTTCCCAGGGGACTCAGGATCAATTTCTAGCACCAACACAGTGGCTCATAACTATCTGTAACTCCAATTCCAGGAGAGATCAAACATCCTCTCTCTGGCTTTGTGGGCACGAGCCATGCATGTGGTGCACCAACATTCATGCAGGGAAAACCACCCATACACATTAAGTTCAAAGTCAACACAAAATTCTTTATGTCCAGCAAAAATATCCTTCAGGAATAAAAGTCAAGGGCCAGTAAGATGGATCAGTGTGTACAGGTGCTTGTTGCCAAGCCTGACCACCTGAGCTCGATTTGCAGGATCTACATGATAGAAGAATCAACTTCCCACAAGTTGTTCTCTTAACTACACACCCACATGAATGAATGCACGCATGCACCCACATAGAGGTCAAAGGCTGGCAGGATGGATCAGTGGGTAAAGGAACTTGTGGCCACACCTGAGTTTGATCTTCAGAACCCAAATAGAGAAGGAAGGAGAGAACTGACTCCATACTGATCTCCACATGCATGGTGACCCTAGAACTCGCTTTGTAGACCAGACTGGACTCAAACTCACAGAGATCAATCTACCTCTGTCTCCCAAGTGCTGGGTTTAAAGGTGTGCACCATCAAATCCAGCTTTCTCTTTTAGATATGTGAAAATTAAATATAATGCTTCTTTTTTGAGATGGGGTTTCATGTAGCCAAGACTGCCCTCAAACTCAGTATGTAGCCAACTGTGAATTCTCAATCCTTCTACCTCCACTTCACGAATGATGGTATTACAAGAATACATTACTGTGCCTGGTTTTATGGTGCTGGGATGTAACCTAGGGATTTGTGCATGCTAGACAAGTACTCTACCAACCAACTACATTCCCAACCCCTAGAACAGTAATTTAAATACAATTGATCAAAATTTACAGGAAGTATATTTGTAGGGATTTTGCTATTTTAAGTTCTTACATTTGAGAAAGAAGAGATCTAAAAACAGTTGCTTAAGCTTCCACCTAAGAAGCCAGAATATTAAGGAAACATCCCCCAAAGTAATGAACACTGACAGTGTAACTAACTTACCTGGCCAAACTAATTCTTCTACCAGAATGGTAAGGGGTTAAAAAACAATGCTCTTCATGACAGTCAATTATGAACAATCCTTTGCTCAAATGTGAAGAGAATCCTAGTGGTGCATTGTCAGTAACACACCGAGAAATAGGGTTTTTGAGAACAGAAAATATAGCCATAAAAAGAAAATACCAGTAGGCTTTCTTCCTTGGAAATGCAATGTGTTCTAAATGCAATGCGAACTTATTCCTGGCAAAACAATATGCACCCAATATTTTAATGCTGACCACATTCAAAAGACCTGGATGGACCACAAATTCTCTTCTGTCGCCTCTAAAACAGCACCAGTAAGTCCATAAACAGAAAAGGCTGTGCACAGGAACACATAATTAGGAGACTACTCGTGTTAAGGTCTAAGGACAGAAAGCAGTTTAAAACAGGACTGAAATGCCATCATAGTGATAAACAAGAATGGTGGCTGCTAACTGTTCAAAGAGAAAAAAGCAGCTGGGAATTCAGAAACTGGCTTAAGTAACCAATTTACAGGTTTCTTACAGGTTAAGGCATATTGGGCCTGGTTTGGCTTTATGTTCAGAAAATTTCCAGCCCTTACCATAACTTTTACTTGAACCATAAATCAAACAACAAATCAAAGGAACACTATACACACACTATAAGCAGCTAACATTATTGGAAGGTTGAGATGTGTACCTGTATGTCCTGCCAGCTCACGACTCACGCGCACATTCCCTTCACGGGTTTTCAGATTGTAAATGGAGCAGATGTTATCCAGGCCACCACAGGCCACATAATTCCCAGAAGGAGCATATGCACAAGTCATGACCCAAGAAGAGCGCAGAGGGATGGCATGAACCTAAACAACAAGAACACAGACAGACAACACTATTAAGTTCAAGAAAATATAACTACATGGCTGGGTGTGGTGGTACATGCCCTTAATCCCAGCATTCAAGAGGTAAAGGTAGGTGGAGCTCTGAGTTTGAGGCCAGCCTGGTCTACATACTGACTTCCAGGCCAGCCAGGACTACATAGTGAGACTTTCTCAAAAATAAATAAAACAGAACAACAAAAATTAAATTAATGGGTAGATAGGTGTGATGGCATACACCAGTGAGTTTAGCTCTTGGAAGGCTAAGAGAGGAAGAACAAGAGGTTTTATGTTTTGTTTTTCATTTTGGTTCTGAGGATTGAACTCAGAGCCTTGTCTACTAGTCAAATATTCTGTATCACCAGCCCTGATGACAAGTTTGAAGACATCTTTGGGATACTATCTCAAAGAAAAAGCAAATTACATTTGTATTTTTAATGATTTAAGGAGAGAAGGATGTTAATAAGATTTTTAAGGATTTACTTACTTCTCCCTTTAATTCCATCAAAATGTCCATGAGTTAAAGAAAGAAAGAAAGAAAGAGAGAGAGAGAGAGAGAGAGAGAGAGAGAGAGAGAGAGAGAGAAAGAAAGAAAGAAAGAAAGGAGGGAGGGAGGGAGGGAGGAAAGAAGGAAGGAAGGGAGGGAGGAAGGAAAGAAGGGAGGGAGGGAGGGAAGGAGGGAGGGAAAGAGGGAGGGAAGGAAGAAGAAAAAGAGCCAGGCAGGGTGATTCATGTTAATCTCAGCACTAAAGAGGCTGAGGCAGGTCAATAACTGCAAATATAAGGTCAGTTTAGGAGACAGTAACTGATTCATATTCATTCATTCATTCTCTGTCTCTCTTACACACACACACACACACACACACACACACACACACACACACACACTCTGAAATAACCAAGTTGTACAGTGGTATCATAATTAATCTTGTCATTTAGATAGAGCTGCTAGAATTTCTGCAATCTTTTACATGTATCTAGTATTTCTTAGGAAAACACAACTGACTTCAAGATTATTCACCTTTCCTGGACTGAAGGCAGCATTCAATTTTTTTGAGGTTTTATTTTATTTTAATTTTATGTGTATGAGGATTTGCTTAAATATATTTACCATGTGAGTGTAGTGCCTGGGAAGGCGAGAAGAGTACCTAGACTCCACTTTGAACTGGAGTTACAGATGGCTGTGAGGTGCTGAGAATCAAACTCAGATCCTCTGGAAGACCAGCCAGTGCTCGTAACCACTGCACCACCTCTCCAGCCCGAGAACTTTTTTTTAAAAGTGTATGTGCATGTGTGCGCGCATATGGGTGCACGCATATGCCAGTGCAGGTAGATATGGAGGCCTGAGGCTAATTAATGTCCGGACTCTTTCCTGACCATTCTCCACCTTATTCTTTGAGACAGGAACTCATAATTGTATCTAGAACACATCTATATGACAAGTCTAGCTAGCCAGTTTGCTTTGGGAATTCCTTGTCTCTGTCTTCCAAATGCTGGAATTACAGACTGGTCACCATACCCACTTAGCATTTAATTGGGTTCTGTTTTTTTGTTGATACTGTTTTTTTGAGGGAGGTCTCCTGTAGTTCAGACTTGCTTCAACTTTATTATGTAGATAAGGATGTATTTAATGCGTTAATCCTCCTATTTTCATTTCTCAAATGCTAGATTACAAGCATACACCACCATACCCAGTATAATTTATTTCAACATAAGTAAAGTGAAGATTTAATCTAGAGATTTGTCCTACAATCAGACAAACATTCTATCTAGTATCTCTGTCTTCTGTTTTTCTTCCCTTCCTGTCCCCACCATTTTGGTTGTACCTTGTTATGTTACCTAGGATGAGTCTGACCACCTGGGCTTACCCAATCCTCCTACCTGGGCCTCCTGAGTAACTAGAATTACACTCTTAGCACTTTGCTGGGTTACACTTTGTTCTTATTTTTTCTGGTTCTGGGACTCAAACCTGGGGAATTATGCCTGACAGGCAAGTACTCTACCACTGACCTACATTGACAATCCATAACTAAATTTTCAAGCATAGCGCGTTTTAGATTATATCTTGTTTAATAAACTAAACAAACTACTAACCAAATGGAATCTACATTTCAGTATTCTAGAAATAAGTCAGGAAACCGGAACGCAGTTCTTCTACGAACACAAAGAAGCATTCAGCTCCTTTCTACATGGTTAAGACAGGAACCACAGCACAATTATGTGTCAAGCACAGGGACTAGCAACATGAGCTCTTCCATCACCCTCAAGAAGACATCATTACTGAACAAAAACTTCTTGAGTTGTCATGAGCAGACTGTTAGTGTTTCCAGAAAGAATCTTGCATTTTTACCCACCTTGTTTGTGGTATAGCTGTCCCAGATGATGAGTTTTCCATCCTGAGAGGCGCTGACAAGGAGCCTAGAGAAAAAAATAAAGGAAAAAAACAAATCTTGGTGATGTCCAAATAGAGCTTTAAAACTACATTTACTTGCTCAAAATCAAATACACTTAATAATAAGAAAAAGAGGATCTAAATGTTTGACCAATGTGACACCATGATTGTCAGATAACAGTTCAGCCCTAGGGACACCTGGCTGATCAGACTACCAGCTCCTCTGTTAACTGAGAGGTGGTACTGACCTCTACTTGGTTCTGCAAGGTTTCTTTTTTATTCCAAGTGAAACTAGATACACAGATTGGTCCAGAGCCTTTAGTAGTATCAAATATTTAGGATACCATTTTGTTCTATCTCATAGAGAAAACCTGAATATTATGGGAAAAGCTTGAAATACTCCCCATTCAGGAACCATTTTAAACACCCTGTCCTTTCTTTGGGGGGGGGGGGTTTAACACACATTATAATCATTTAAAGAAGAGGGAACTTTGACTGAGAATATGCTTTCACTCTATTGGTCTATAGGTAAGCCTGTGGGGTATTTTCATGATTAATAACTGGGCAGTGCCATGCTTGGGCAGGTGGTCCTGGATGGCATAAGAAAGCAGGCCAAATAAGTCCTTTGTGGCCTCTGCTTCAGTTCTTGTTTTCAGTTTTCTGCCTTGACTTCCATTCGTGATTAGACTACAACTACAAGCTGAAATAAACTTTTCCCCAAGTTGCTTCTGCTCACGGTGTTTAATAGTACCAATAGAAAGCAAACTGGAATACACTGCATGAGCTGGGATGGTAATGTACATTGCAATCCAAGAATGTGGGAAGTGGAGACACCGTGATTGAGAGTTCAAGGCCAGGCTTGACTATGTAACAAGTTTGAGGCCCAGATTCTATCCCCAAAAGCCAAGGAAAAACAAACAAACAAACAAACAAACATCATAAAACTTCCCAGACTGTGATCAAATTAAAATACTAGTTTCTATAAAACTAAGGAGTCTCCACCTTCACAGTAGTAAGATGACAAATGACAGAATTGTACATGGTCAGGCAAAAGAGACTACCAACTATCACGAATTAATTATGAATTGCTTGTGACTCTGTCCTGGTTCAGGGCAGCTGTGCTAAGTTTGGAATCTGTTCTCTGTATTTGCAGAATTAAGGCAGGATACTGTAAAAGGCAAACATGACTAGCAGGCAAAGAAATCTAAGTTATCTAGAAAGCAATCTGGGTGAGAGCAATTCTGGAATCATCTTAAAATGTAACACGGTTGCGTCTTAAAATCCAAACTAGCTATTTAGGGAGGTGTTTTGGATATGTATTCTCCCTCCCGCTTACGTCATCTTCATAGATTTTTTTCCTTCATAGTAAAAGGTTATTGAGCTGGGTGTGATGGTTAAATACCTTTAATCCCAGTACTTTAGAGGTAGAGGCAGGTAGATTGCTGTGAGTTCAAGAACAACCTGGTCTACATAGTGAGTTTCAGACTAGCCAGGGCTGCATATTGAAACTATCAAAAAGGAGAGAAAAAGACAAAAGTTGTTGACAAGAATTTTTTTATATGGCTCAAAGCTGCAGTTTATGACTACATCCTTGTTCATTGTGGTAACTGGCAATTTGATTTTATACATGTGTGCAGTGGAAAGATGTCCTCCATAGGTAAGAATACTTGCAGCACAAGTTTGAAGACCAGATGCCTAGCATACATGTAAAAACTAGTCATGGCCAGATACTGGTAACCCCAGTGCTGCAGCGGAGTGGAATTAGAATCCTTGGGATCACTGGTCAACCAACCTCCTTCCTTTGGCTTCTCAACAGGGATGTGCATATGTATGTATGTATGTATGTATGTATGTCTGTATGTCTGTATGCATGCATGCATGCATGTATGTAATGTGTTTAGCAGATATTATTTTAATATTAGTATTAAATATTAATTTATTAGTATAAATATTAATTTATACTAAGATTCAAGTGTGTGTGTGTGTGTGTGTGTGTGAGTGTGTGTGTGTGTGTGTGTGTGTGAGAGAGAGAGAGAGAGAGAGAGAGAGATGGGGGAGGGGCAGGCATGTAGAGGTCAGAGGACACTACCAAGAAATCAGTTCTTTTCTACCTCCATGTGGGTTCCAGGGGATCAATTATTTTATTTTATTGGTTTTTCCGAGATCAGGTTTCTCTGTGTTAACAGCTCTGGCTGTCCTAGATAGAACTCACTTTGTAGACCAGGCTGGCCTCGAACTCAGAGATCCTCTTGCCTCTGCCTCCTGAGTGCTGGAATTAAAGGCATGCAAGTGCTGCCACACCTGGCTCAGGTGATCAATTTAATGGAGGCTTGCTTGACAGACACTTTTACCTGCTGAGTCACCTTGCTGGCCCTAAAATTCAACTTGTAATAATATTTGAGATGCTTTCTCAGTCCTGTGGGTTTTTGTCCCCCTCTCTCCTTCCCAGAGCCTGGTGAAGTCTCTTTGGCTGGGTCCTTCTCAGTAACTCAAGATGTGAGGGGTTTGGATGTGATTGCCACTTTCTGTTCCAGGCAGCTATTTGGCTGGTTCCCAGTTTCTATCTATACTGGAGATCAGAATGGGAAAGACCTTCAGACAGCACAGTGAACTGTGTTGGTTCCTCCAAGTTACATGACCTGAGATTAGAATGTGTGTCTTCTTTCACCTTCTGGAGGATCAGCTCACAGCTTAGCATTGTCTTAATTCCTCACTGAGCTCTCTGTCAGCAATTATTGAGCTCTCTGAAGGTTACCCCTTAACTTGGAGGATGAGCTACTACAGATGTCTCTTAATACCGTTTCTCAGAGCCTCAAAAAGACCAGGCAGAAATAGAGCAGCAGAGGGCCCTTATACTGTAATAAGGTGAAAGCACCTTATATATGATGACTGAATGTGGGTAGAGGAGTGGACTTGAAGCACCATAAAAGGGGAGCTTGAGCAACACAGTATCCTATCTCCAGAAAAGGAATAAGAATCATTTAAGGAGGTAAAGAGATGGCTTAATAGTCAAGAGTTTGCCTTGTATGCTCAATGCTCCAGAGGGCTAAGGCGCAATTCATTTGTGAAGAACAATTTACTAAGCAGGAAACCTTGAATTGAATCTGTAGAACGGAAGAAAAAAAAAGTTGCAGCAACAGGCTTGGTGCCTGTGCCCAGCATAGTTCTGTGATAAAGGATTGAAATTGTCCTTCTGTCACAAAATGCATTGTTCTTTCTAAAGGAAGTTTATATATCAAAACATGGCTTTGGCAGGGTGTGATGGTGCACAGCTTTAACACAAACACTTTGGAGGCAGACAACTGGACCCTGTAAATGTGAGGTCAACCTGGTCTACATAGTCAGTTCCAGGACAGTCAGAGCTACAAGAGACGGGGGGGGGGGGGGGGGGAGGCAGGAAGCATGGTGTGATGAAAGTGTCAAAGGCTCAGAATGACTGGCTGAGTTTTACCTCCAAATATGCCCTAATATTCTTGTAGCTGAAATTTCTAGAATAGAAATATATATATATATGGCTTGATTAAAATTTTGAAATTAAAACCTATATGTCACTATCACATTGAAAAATAGTTTTGTGTGGACCTGGAAGAACCTCTTGCCCTTCCTTGAAACAAAAGAGCACATTCTGTAGGACCCTGTATCTGAGCCAGAAAGTATGATCATCTAAAACAATCCCTAAATTCTATTTTGGAAGGTTTTATTTGCCTTTTTTTGTTGTTGCTTGTTTTTTGAAACAGGGTTTCTTTCTCTGTGTAGCTTCTGGAGCCTGTCCTGGAACTCACTTTGTACACTAGGCTGGCCTCGAACTCAAGAGATCCACTTGCCTCTGCCTCCCGAGTGCTGGAATTAAAGGCGTGTGCCACCGCCGCCCAGCTTTATTTGCTTTTTGAGACAGGGTTTCATGTATCCCCAAGCTAGCCCAGAAATTGTGGTGTAGCTGAGATTGATCTTGAGCTTCTGTGATCCCCTGCCTGCACCTCCTGAGTTCTGGGATTATAGGCATACACCCTCCCCGCAACCCCCTAGTTACACAATACTAGTGATATCCCATGTCTAGTGCAGTCTAGGCAAGTACTCTGTCAGCTTAACAGCTCCAGTTTATTGACTGATTGGTCTTTTGAGAGCCTCAAGGTGAAAGAACAATAGTAAAACAAATGTCATATTCCCTGCATACTGCCCAAGAAAGAGAATAAACTAAAAATCACCCATGAGCCTTCCTTGTTTACAAAAATATCATGATCCTGATATAAGAATTATCAGGACCTGGTGTCCTGTTGATACACACATCTTCCTTCTGACCCATGAGTTTCAAGGCAAACTCATGTTTAAGACTAGATGGAATATAAGGCTTTGTATCACACCCTAACTACCCTTTACTACTCAGGCACACACCTGTTCTCAGATCTTTGAATACACCTACCCACAGCACATACTTACCTTTCCAGACAACTCATTCAGAGCTTAACTGATGAAGGATGACATAGTACCTCAAGAGGCCAGAACCCAGGATTTGATTCCCAGTCCCGGTCCAGGGCTATTGACTAATGCATAGCTATTGTAATGTTCTCATACATGGGAAAAAGCTATCTGGTACCACTTACCTTTAATAATGCATTCTGTGATGGATGGATCAGTAAGAATATTTTCTTTCATTTCATACTTAATTTTATACATCTGTAAAGGGTAACTTTGAATTTAACCATTTTCTAATTTTATTTATTTTGAATGATCTTTATTTTTAATTGACAATAAATATGAACTATATAAATTGCTTAATGTTCACATTACAGAATGATTGAACTAAGTGAATTAACACAGTCATTACCTCACATGTTTAGAATCTTTTTGTGGTGGGAATATTTAAGATCTATGTTCTTGGTAGCCTAGTGGTGGTGGCACATGCCTTTAATCCCAGCACTTGGGAAGCAGAAGCAAGCAGATACCTGTGAGCTTGAGGCCAGCCTGGTCTACAGGACAAGTTCCAGGACAGTCAAGGCTGTGACATGGAGAAATCCTGTCTCAAACATCCTCCCCGCAAATCTATTCTTGGGCACCTTAGTGATATACAATTGCCTAGCAGGCATGAGACCCTAGGTTCAATGCCCAGCACTGCAAAAAATAAGCAATCAATCAATCTACTCTTAACAATTCTGACAGCAACAACACAATGCATTCATGATCTCTGAAACATACTCCTAACTGAAGCCAAACCCTCTGAACAAGAGTGCAATACCCCACTCCCTTTTTCTGTTCTAATGGGACTGCTTCCATCATTAAAAGATCACGATCACATAAAGTGCTCATATGCACAAGCAATTGTATAGGGACCCTGAGAACTAAAGATAGCATCTTTTGTTCTCTAGCTATTTCTACCCTAAAGCAGATAATTTCACAAAGAAAAGCCAAGCAGAAATTCCACTCTGATAACAGAAAATGAAAAGAAAAAAAAAAAAAGAGGATGTTAAGATTCTGTGGGAGCTGGGCAGTGGTGGTGCATACCTTTAATCTCAGCACTTGGGAGGCAGATGCAGGTGGATCTCTGTGAGTTCAAGGACAGCCAGGGCTGTTACAGAGAAACCCTGTCTCAAAAAAACCAAAAAATTCCGTTGGGTGTGGAAGGGCTTGTTACAGTCACATGAACTATGCTGCACTATGTTTCATTTTAAGTGGAGAAGAAAGACAAGAGACCCAGAGGTCCAATAATAAAGGGTAGTTATCAATGTATAAAAGATACGAATGCAAAAATGGAGTATCTCTTCAAATGATAAACAAGTAGACGGTAGGGTCATGTGGGAGGATAAGGATAGCAATTCATTTACATTCCATAAGGCTTCCAGTGAGGATGAAAAAAATCACTGGAGACCACGTTTAGTTTTTGGGACCAGTCTGCTGCTGAAAACTTAGCACCTTTTACCTTCTGTTGCTCAATTCTTGCATTATAACCCAGCCCACAGAGTAGCTGGGAAAACAAAGATCCAGGATCTAAAAGGTAAGGGGTGAAGAAAAGCTGGTGCTAGCATGAAAAAGACAGTAAGTAGTGCAGTCAGTTAAATAGAGATTTGAATGAAGAATATGCACCTGTGAACATTACACCTGGCTGCCAGGCAACTGATGGAACAAGTTTTCTAACTCACCCCCACCTTCTCAGATGGGGGTCTCACTATGTAGCCTTGGCTAGCCTAGAACTCACAAAGATCTGCCTGCTTCTGCCTCCTGAGTACTGGGATTAAAGGTGTGTGCCACTATGCCCATACCAACTCAACTCCCTCCAACCCCCCGCCCCCCAGACAGGGTTTCTCTGTGTAGTTTTGGTGCCTATCCTGGAGCTCACTCTATAGACCAGGCTGGCCTCAAACTCACAGAGATCCGCTTGGTTCTGCCTCCCGAGTGCTGGGATTAAAGGCATATGCCACCATCGTCCAGCACCAACTCAACTTGCTAACCATTATCTTTCAGAAATCCAACATTTCAACCAACATTTCAAGCACTGTTTTGGAAGGGACCATTTGTACCTTGAGTCTGTGCCCCAATGCATGGCATAAATCTTGGCCAGATGCCCCCTCAGCGTTCTTCTGGTTCGCATTTGGATTCTTCCCACTGGATCAATGTTGTTTGTGATCTTAAAATATAAAGTTAGTGCAAATTAACTTCAGCAAATACACTTTCCACCTGCATTCTGTGGGTTCTGTCATATAATATCAACTGAGAACCAAAAAATATTGAATGGTAAATCCTGTATTAGAATATTTTATGTGTATGGGGTGTCCCTGAATGCTTGTGTGCAACAAGTGCATGAAGGAGCCCTAGGAGGTCAGAAAAGACATTGTATCTGGAATTATAGAGTTATGAGCCACCATGGGGTGTTGGAAACAAATGCTCTTAACTGCTGAGCCATCTGTCTAGCAGCCAATTCATAAACTTTAAATTGCACATTGCTCTTAAGTAGCAAAACTGAACTGTTCATCCTGCAGTGCCTGAGGTGTGAATCCCTTTTGTCTCATGAGCCATGCTGTAAACGTACAGCATGTCTAGTAGCCATACATGCAGCCATTGTCTCTTTACACGCACAGTGCCTACGCCACTCACTTCTTTTTGATTCAGCATGCAGGTACCGTGTCATCCACGTCACCTCAGTGCAAACAGTAAGACATTTTAAGATCATGAGCGTATACCCATGTAACTGCTCTAGAATAGTTAAAATTTTACTATTGCTTTATTAAATTATGAGTTATCTGCACCTTTATCTAATGTGCAAACCATACTTTAACACAGTCATGGATACACAGTTAAAAAAAAAATCTGTGTCTACCTATGAGGTCTGAGGGCCAGTCACCAATTTCCCAAGGAGAAGGTGTATTTCTATCTGTTGTGCTAGTAACTTCTTTATTGCAAACCTGACACAACCTAGAGTCACCTTAGAAGAGAGAACCTCAATTATAGAATTGCCTAGATCAGATTCCTCTGTGGTCATATCTGTGGGGCACTGTATGGACTGTTAATTGATGTAGCAGGGTCCAGACCATTGTAAGCAATACCACCTCTAAGCAGATTATCTTTGGCTGTTTGAGAAAGTGGGCCAGGAAGCAATACTCTCTACGGTTCCTGCCCTGACTTTCCTCAATGATGAATTATGATCTAGAAGTGTAAGCCAAAATAAATCTTTCGTACCCAGGCTGCTCTTAGCCAAAGTGTTTTACCAAAGCAAACAGAACTATACAACAAGAGTTGACAGCCATATACATATTTTAAATGAATTTTATTTATTGGGATAGAGGAGTGGCACACGTGTGCAGAGGTCAAAGGACAACTTGTGAGAGCCTCTTTCTACCTTGTGAACCCTAGGGATTGAACTCAGGTTGTAAATCTTTGTGGCAGGCACCTTTGATCCACTGAGTCATCTTATCAGCCCTGTACATGTTTTAAAATCAGTTTGATTCTTCTCGACATGAGTCTGGCAGTAAAATTGTTGGTCATATGGTAGAGATCTCATTTTCATTTAAAGAACATTCACTGGTCCTCGATGCCTATCTATCATCAGAATCAACTTCCAAAATAAAAAGTCTTGGCAGTGGTTTTACATTCTCACCCCACAGGACAGAGTGCTCATTCCTGAAGTTCCACATGAATGCCCACACCAGACTGTGCATTATGAATGACTGATAGGTGAACTGTTTCTTACCTGAGAAAGAGTCGCATCTGCACATGCTTTACGAGCATCCTATGAAATAACAAATGGGAATTAGTTGTATTTCACACTTTCAATCTCACGACTTTCCCTACCACGGTTTCAGGAAGCCTCCTCCACTGTTAGGATCAGTACTCTTCTTTTTTTACCTCTTCTCTAATACTCCCAAGTTCACTGCTGCTTTTGAGTTGTTCAGGCCACAACAGAAATGATTCACAATCCCTAACCCTGCATAAGACATGCACACTCCACAGAACTCTAGGGACCCTGGAACTCTAGGAAGTTCCAGGAAATACCACACTGGAAGTCTGTATAGCAGTGAGTACCCTGGGAGCAGAGGCTACCTTCCCACAGCCAACACACACCTGCTCTGTCTTCCCCACAGCCTACCTGAGAGCAGGAGGAGTTGCAAGGAAAGGAACAGGCTGAAGACCAGCTAGCTATCCAGACCAAAACACTTCTCTTTGAGAATGCATTATCCAAGGACTTTATTTTCAAACCAAACGATTAAATTTAAGTTCTATGAAAAGAATAGGAGATCTAGAATTGTTAATAAAATTCCAAATGGTAACAAAATAACAGTAGGCAATCTTTCCTATCTATAAAACCTACCAATGCAGCAAAGACCTACAAAAGAATATATCACTGTAATTTTTCTTTAACTTTTACCATATTAATTAAAGTGTTTTCAATAATAAGTGAAATAAGCCTTAAAAAATCTCAAAATAGCACACATATATAAATACAAAGATATTCATTATGAAGGAAAATGAGACAACCCCACTTTTAAAAGTTCAAAACTTAAGTACAGGCATAATTCAAAGGAACTGATAACCTCGACTAAGAAACTGACCACCTGCTTCAAAAGCAGCAGCTGGCAACAGTCCAGGTTCTTCAAATGAGGTAGCACATTCCCAGATTAGTGTTCAAGGATAAACCACCTCATAGCGCAGGAGTTTTAATTTACAAGCTGATGACATGGTAAATATATTGAGATGATGATCACTATATGAACAGACTTCTAGGTTCAAAACTCATCCTTAATGATTCTGCTTGTAATCAAAATGCAATTATATAACCAAGTATTTCTACATAAAAAAATTTGCAGTAAAATGCACAGAAAGGGCTTAGAATAACAAATTATTATCAAGGGTTTTTCATGCCAATACTTGTTGATATAATGTATAGATTTGGGTTTAAAAGACTAATAAAAATTTTAAAAATAAAAAATGGAATTTAAGCAGCTTCACCTTGGTTGGTTTCTAAAGACCAAAATGGCTGAATGTTTCTGACACTACAACTACTCCTAACAGAAGAAAAATCTAAACAAATCATATTCTAGCCATCTTTGGTCAACAAATGGTCAAAGACCCATGCAGTTCCAAAATTGCTTAAGACAAAACCTTGAACATTTTCCAAAAAAATTTTTTTTTTTTCAAATTATGTATAGAGGTCAGAGGACAACTTGTGGGAGCCAGTTCTCTCCTTCTACCACTTGGGTCTTTGGGCCTGGAACTGAAGAAGCCATTAAGAATGGTAGGCAGCAAGTACTTTTACTTGATGAGCCATCTTGCTTGTCTGAGAATTAATTAATTAATTAGAATTGACATAGGGTCCTTTAGTCCCTGCTGGCCCAGAACTCACTATGTAGACTAGGCTGGCCTCAAATTTATAGACTCATCTGCCTCTGCCTCCCCAATGATGGAATTAAAGACATGTGCCACCATGCCCAGCCATAATAATTTCTTTCTTTTTTTGGGGTGGGGGGAAGGGGGGCAGTCAAGACAGGGTTTCTCTATGTAACAGTACTGGGTGTCCTGGAACTCACAGAGATCCAGCACCTCTGCCTCTCAAGTGCTGGGATTAAAGGTGTGTGCCACCACCGACCAGCGCACAGTAATTTCTTAATGGATTCATGAATATGAATATAATGTCCACTCAACCAATCAGTCAATTTCCTGTCCTGTCTGGGTGTGAGAACAAAAGCACCACCACATAAGAGGCTTGACCCATCTCAGGCAGGCATTGTCACCTCCCACTGAAAGTAGAAAGTCTGGGTCCAGCTCAGCTCAGTCTCTAGGTGAGTACATTTTGGACTGTGTTTATAGTGCAGCTCATCTACCAGAGTAAGTTAAGTTCTTCTGTATCTAACGCATGTGTGTTCTAATTAAACATTTGTTTGAGAGCCTGTGTTTCCTTAGGAACAACAAATACTGACAGGTTTTTTTTTTGGGGGGGGGTTGTCTTAAGTTAGGGTTTCTATTGCTGTGAAGGGACACCATGACCAAGGCAACTCTTATAAAGGAAAACATTTAATTGTGATGGTGACTTAGCTTCAGAAGTTGAGTCCATTATCACCATGGCAGGGAGCATGGTGGTGTGCAGGCAAACATGGTGCTGCCTACATCTTTATCAGATGGCAATCGGAAATGGATTGTGACACTAGGAGTAGCTTGAGCACAGAACTCAAAGCCCACCCCCACAGTGACACACTTCTTCCAACAAGGCCATACACCTCCCA
>CABHPP010137155.1:0-40349 GCA_902168425.1 Peromyscus attwateri | reverse complement strand
GGGTGCAGAAGAGGAGGCAGTGGCGACGTAAGAGGACTAGAATATAGTGATGGCTGAGAATCATCTCGGAGTTACTTCATTTTTTTTTTTTTTCGTTTGAGTTTGCTTTGTTTAGAAGCTAGTGGCAGCAATATGGAAGTCACCCACAGAGATGCTGCCATGGAAGAGAGGTGTGGAGTGGACGTGGAAGGAAAGGAGTAGGCTGGGATAGAAGAGCAAATATCCACATTTCACAGATGAGTCGAGGGCCTAAGCCAGCAAAAGACATTGAGAAGATATATTCAAGTAGACCAGATGCAAACTATCTGTTTGCTAAAATTTATTTCATGCAAAAAACAAAAAAACAAAAAAAAAAAAAAAAGAAAGAAAGGAAAAGAAAACTGTTTTGATGTCCCATAGTACCGCTGGCCAATGCTCGCTGTATTCAAAACTTTGTGTTATTCTGCAAAGCGTAGCTTTTGTTAAAAAATTTGCAGATTTCTATTTCTGTGAAGTTTCATTTTGTCTTCCATGGCAGAGTTGGTCTGTTGGAGAATGTATTTGCATTAGGAAAATGGTTTGGTTAAATGCATCTGCTTTGCTGATTGTTAATGGAGGAGCAAATGTCAATCAAGAAAGTAGGAAGTTGGGTAGGAATACGGACAGACTGTCTGACATTGCTGCGACCAATGGGGGGTGGGGTGGGGATGAAGAACGACTCACTCATTAGGCTGCCATGAAACTTAGGAATTAGTGGAAATTTGGTTCATTCAAAAATGAGCGATTTCAGTCCATTTCAGCCATGGGGCTGAAATCACAGGGTGATGACTAAGGAATTAACTAGTATTAGTTATATGTATTATGTACACATACATGTATCAAAGTAAGCAACTGGAAAATGCTTGACTTTGGTGGTAAATGGGAAAAAAAGATGTGATGGGTTTTCTGGATTTGAAGGAAGTGTTCTTCTCAAAGGTGTCATTGTAGGATTCATGGAAATGAGAGTGTATTTGAAATCTGAGTAGAGAATTTAAAGGCATGAAATTCAGAGCCGGCAATAATTGAGTGAGCAAGGCAGAGAGGGGGTCAAACCCAGAGGGAACGAGCTGAGCTGAGAGAGAGAGAGACAGAAAGTGGGTAGAGGTTCAGAGGAATGTTGAAGTGGAAAAATGAAGCGTCTTTCTCAGGAAACAGAAGGTCATGTGTCAGGGGGTAATGATGTGTCTGCGTGGTCAGGAGCAGTGGGGCAGGGATCAGGGCGGGGAGTCATCCGTGGGGAGTGGGATGAGTTGGCAGGGCCCTGTTTCTCACGCACAGATTTGAGATGCTAGTGAGGAGGACTGCACTGGCTGGGTTGTGTTTAGAACCAGGAGCTCTGTGGGGCTCCCTGAGGCAGGCGTCACCGCAGCCTTGCAGAGGCTGGCAAGCCTAGGGAGGGAAAGTTGACTCAGATCACAGAGAAACTTAAAGGGTGGGGGAGGTGATTCACAGAGGGGAGAGTGGAGACCCCGTAGGGACGGAAGGAAGAGCAAAGTAAGGAGGATGTGTCTGGATGCAAATTAACAGTGTTTGTTCCAATTCAACGAGTAAACTCGAAGGAATGACAGACAATGGGTTCAGCGTACTGTTAGAAATCCTTGTGAGCCGTGTGCGCTGTTCACAGTGTGGGTGCAAGGTCAGACACGGGGAGACGGCTGTGACTCGTGGTACAAGCGTGTGGTTGTTGTTCTCAGTTGAGTTACACGAAGCACAATGTGAGCTAATAAAAGTCATGCTAGTTTTACTCAAAGCCCACGAGTTGATGGAACTGCAGAGCTCATTTTCATTTAACGAGATGTTTCTTTAAATATTTAAAATCTGCTCTCATGTCGTCCTGGCGGCAGAAGCCGGCCGTCCCAGCAACTTGAGAGGCTGAGGCATGAGGATCACAAGTTCAAGGCCTGCCTGGATTGTGGAGAAGGTCAGGGTTAGCCTGGAAAGCTTGCCGAGACCTTATCGGCAAATAAAAAGTGAAAGAGAAAAGGGTTGTAGCTCAGGGGCAGAGCGCTTGGTCAGCCCTGGGATCGCGCCCTACATTACAAAAAAAAAAAAAAAAAAAAAAGATGGATTAAAAGTCATTTTTAAGACAAGGGCATTTTAAAAAAGTGTATTTACTTATTATTTATTCAGACCCATTATTATTTTTTATTCAGACCCATTATTAATATTATTTTTTATTTGGACTCCTTTCAGGGAACTTTCTTAGACTTCCTTAGTGCTGTTTTGAGAGATGTGACTGAGCTCCATCTGACCTAATGTGACCACCCCCTTCCCTTGTGTTTAGAGGTATGTATGGATACTGGCCAGATTTTAAAAAGCAGTTTGAATCCTGTTTCCACCCCAGAAGAGCCTTTTTTTAAGTGAAACTAATATAAGTTACATGTAGTTTCCTAACCTTGCATTTCTTTGCACTTTTCTAAATAAAATTAATGCAAGCACCAATGAAGAAGTGGTTGTTACACACAGCCAGGTCACTCCTTAAGCAGAAGCCCTCTTCAGGTTGGCACTGGGGGCAGGGACATTCCCTGCCACGATTAATGTAACACGCCGGATAGTCTGATTTGCTACGTTGCTCCAGTGCATAGCTTTGGCTCACATCCCTGCACGCACACACCTTCCTTCCCCCAGGGCTCTCGAAGCAATTGTTGAAGTGCCAGACATCATCAGCCGATAAGATAAGAAGCACGTGATCCATTGCCATCAGCAGGGTCCCTCCTGGCCTGCTGACGCACACAGTCCTCCCCTGATGTCAAAGAGCTGATAAGTAGCTGCTTGCCTCCCGTCCTAAGTGTTGTGCCAGAGAAGACTCTGTCTCAAAAGCAGCTCCGCTGGGGCTTTTTTTTTTTTTTTTTGTTTTAGGAAAGGGGGGCTCTGAGTACATATCGGAAGAGCGTCGTGTACACTTGGTAGCCCAGGCTGGCCTCGAACTCACAGAGATCCGCCTGCCTCTGCCTCCCGAGTGCTGGGATTAAAGGCGTGCGTTTATTTTTTATTTTATGTCTATATATTGTATTTCTCTTGACTAGGCCAGAGTCCTGTCTGTTTAATGATTTGGCAGAAATAGTGTTAGCAAAGATATGTCTAATTCAGTACACATTCTTTTGATTTTTTTTTTTTCCTCTAGCCACCTGTAAGGTTCACATTGTGTCTATGTGTGTGTGAGTTTGAGTAATTTGATGAAAAGGGTGGTCTGTGAGTTCTCATGAAGAGAAGTGGTCACAGCCTGGCCTTTACCCTCCCATTTCCTGAAACTGCTGAGGGGAGGTATGAGCTGATCCAGAGCAGCAACACTCCGGCCGCACTTGACCCCGGACAGTCTGTTCACCTCAGCGTTCTTACTATGTTCACACCAAAAGAAGAAGGAAGATTGGGTCCCTGATACAGACCTGCTACCACCGCCGGTGGTGACCTGCCCGTTCTTAACGCTGAATTTACTCGGTTTTTCTAAAATAGCCTCTACATGAAAATCTCTTCAGCTGCACTGTGACACTAACAGTAATATCTGCGTGGGATGCCATCACCTAATTGTCCGTTTGGCCATCTGAAGGCCTCCTTTCGACAGCTGCACTCCTGTTACTTTACAATTACCTCATTAGAAACTGGCATGCAGGGTGTTTATATCAGGACGGAAGAAAGACCTGGAAACCAGTTAACACATTAGGTGCTGACATTATCGGTTGCTGATTACCTCAGTTCAGCCTAGTGACCTTTACCAAGTTCTTCGTTATCCTCAAAACGTTGAGTTTAAAACACTCTCTAGTGGAACACAGCTGTCATCGAGAATTGTGGACTATAGTATAAGGCACACAAACCCACACACCCGTTCAGGACCAGGGAGAAGAGTGAAATACGTGTTTTGAGAACGACAAAAGTGACCATGTTAAATGTCCTTACTACTTTTTTTTTTTTTTTTCTGAAAGGAACACCCCAGAAATTTGTTCCAGGGGTGTAGAAACATCACTGACCTCACAAGATCTACTTTTAAGGTGTGGCCTTTTGTCAAGGCCACTTTCATGAGCAATATAGTGGTATGTCTCTATTAACTACATACAAATTATTTTTATACTGGTTTTAGTAATTGCTGACATTGACTGAAAACTGTGTTAAGCAGTTTTTATCTATGATACTCAATCCTTAAAAACAGTCATGTAAGGGCTGGAGAGACAGCTGAGTGGTTAAGAGCACTGGCTGTTCTTCCAGAGGAGCCAGGTTTGATTCCCAGTACTTATTGGCCCACAGCCATCTGTAACTCCAGTTCCAGGGGATCTGGTGCCTTCTGGCCTCAGGGGGCAGCAGGCACATGTGTGAGGCATAGATAGATATACATGCAAGAAAACCCTTACCTATAAACTAAAAATAATTCTAAACAATTCACACGATGTGTAGTTATTACTGTCTGTATTTCCCAGGTGAGGAATTGGGGGACACAGGAATGGTAGGGGGACCCTGATCATCCGTCTTCACAGAATTCCATGCTGTGTATACTACCCGGTGCTGTAGTGCCAGAGGGTTCACTTTGCTGCCCTTGATGGGTTGTTAAGACTGAACTAGAATTTCAGAGTTTGATGAGTGACAGAAGGAGACTTTGAAGGAAGTGGGAGTGCTGTGTTTCTGTTTCAGTCTTTCTCAAGATACACAGAGGTGAGCTCGATTCTCCTAGGTCCTGCTGCTGCTGAGCCTGGCAGCAGTGTGCACAGCTCAGGTACCTGTATTCCATGCATTACAGTCCCTGGTCACCAGGAGAGTTTGGCTCACTCACGGTTGAAAGACAGTGCACATCTCTTTATAGTGGAGGGCGGGACGTTTGGCAGCGCAGAGGACCACGGAAGGAGCGATCTGAAGTGGCTCGGCTCTGTTGGGAGCAGGTGGTTGGAAACCGAAAATGGCCTGGCGTCACGTGCACAGTCCCAAAGTACAGCCCCGTACTTTCCAAAAACACAGAAGAGAGCTCACGTCCTGTGTCAACAGCTAGGGTCATTCTGCAGTTCCTGTGGCAGACGTTCTGACTCTCAGGCATGGGAAGGCTTTTCACAGGGATTCATGACTGGCTGGCCTAGTGACAGGCCTCAAGTTCCTAGGGTCCCTGACAGAATTTCATGGTGCTTGCCCTCCCAGAATCTTCATATGCGTTGGCAAAGATCTGGTGTAGAAAATATCATCTGTCTGTGTGTGTTTGGCTCAGTGGGCAAAGTGGACAGTTGCGGACCAGTTCCTGTAGGCTTAAAAGACTTGTGTGCTGACATCTCCATTCACTGTACATGCAGCTCTCCGCTCCGTGGGCCCGCTGTCACGGCGGGGCCTCTGCAGGGATCAGACTAACGGGGTTTCTGGAAGCAGCGAGGTGCTTCTGCTTGGTCGTGGTTTCATTCATTCATTCGCTCCGTCTCCAGATCCAGATGAATGGCGGTGGCGGCCGTGTAGAAATTCCTCCTTCCCATGTTTGCGTCCTGTGTTTGCAGACTCACTCAGTCACTTGGACACACTTGCAACCTGAGAATAAATCCTTGTTTGGGTTCCGTGGTCATTTATAGATGTCTGTGCGCAGAGAAGGTGCGACGATTGGCTGAAGAAGCGCGTCCCGAGAAGCTGCTGCTGCTGCTCGTGGGGGCAGTGGTTGTGTTGGCTGATTCAGAACGTGGCTGTGACTAACCGAGGACCGTCTAGGCCCTGGAGTAAGAAGATGAGTGTTTCTCTGAAAGCAGCTTCTGCTTTCAGAGGTGGCCCGCCAACGGGACAGACCCGCCTCAGCATGCCCCTGTGTAGCAGTATTCTCTCAGCAGACCTTGCGGATGCCCCTCTGCCGGGATAGATGCCAGCAGCCAACTGTATTAAAGACAGTCGAGCCGGGCGTGGGGGCACACGCCTGCAGTTCTAACGTTTGAGAGACGGAGGCAGGAGGTTAGGAGTCGAGGCCAGTCTGAGCTATGTTAGGGAAGTAACGAAGAAAACAACAACAAAAAAATCATTTTCTAAAATCAATTTCGTATTTGAAAATGTGATTTTTTGAAAACATCATTCCTTTAGAAGGATGTTAACGTAGTCGTGTGGCGGTCTGAGCTTAGGTCAAGGCTGCGTGGGATGACAGGGTGCTCTGTTATGTGAGCCGCCCTGATTCGGACTGTTTCCCAATCTTTTTTTTTTTTTTTTTTCTGAGTGGCTGGAACTGTTTCCAGGCAGTAGGAGTGTGGCAGCCTCATATTTTCGAGATCAGAGTCAGGCCAGCCTGGTAGACCTCACATCTGCATACTCATTTTCTGCTTGTTACAAAGCTTATTCTGGAGGCTGAGCAAATGGTTCACGGGGGAAAGTGCTTCCCACTTTCTGACCAGAGTTCAGATCCCCAGCACCCACAGGAATACTGGGCAGGTGTAGCGGCCTAACTGTTCTCCCAAATTTGGAAGGGGCCGATGAAGAACTATCTGGCTAACTAGTTGAATTGGCAAGTTCTGGGTTCAAGTGTAGGGCTTCCGGCCTCCACGTGCACACATATCCACATGCCTACCCTCACATACTAGCATGTCTGCACATACTTGCAGACATGTGTGCACACTTGCAGACATGTGTTCACACTTGCACACCACAGACCTAGTTTTTTTTTTTTTAAGTTCATATTGTCCTTAAAGGCAATTTTAGAAATTAGCATGATTTTCAGGAAAAGGAGAATTAGCTAAATTGTATTTCTTAGAAATTCACACGTTGAAGTCCCAATACCCAGTACCTGAGCATGGAACTCTCTGGAGATGAGGCCTTTGAAGAGATGATGGGTGAACGTGAACGTGAGGCTTGTAAGGAAGGGAGGTCTTCTATCTAGTCTGAGAGTATTCTAAAGGAGGCCCTTGAAAGCTAATGACCCTTTTTGAGAGAGATCTTGCCATGGATCCCTGGATGCCCTGGAACTGACTATACAGACCAGGCTGGTCTTGAACTCATAGAGACCCATCTGCCTCTGCCTCCCGAGTGCTGGGATCAAACCCACCTGGTTTCTCCATCCTTAGAGTGAGTCTGAGCTTAACCTCTACTCAGGCCTCTGCTCTAACTTCTCCTTCTTTGAAGCGAGTCATTTGTGACTGGGATTTGAGTCCCACGGAAAAATCACCCCTGCTTTACCGTCCTTTCCCTCTCTAGAAAACAAACCTTCTGGCCCTCTTACTGTTTTCCGTTTACTCAGACAGCAAAAAGTGGGCGCACTTTTACACAGCTGTGTGCAGGACTGTCTTCCCATTCTTCCGAGTGTTAATCGTAGTGCCCCCTGTCCGGACCTCAAGCACCCACACAGAGAAGGGAGGCCAGAAGGAAAGCGCCCTTGCTTGTTGGAAATCAGTGGGGACCCAGCTGGGGCAGCCTACAGGAATCTGAAGGGAGAAGGAGGCATCTTCCCTAACTGAGTGGCACATGACGAAGAGGTGGTGGAGCAGAGAGTCGGGGGCTCGGCGAAGCAAAGGTCACTGTGGGGTGTTGCAAGCAGAAATGATGATGAAGGGCATGTGTGTTTTCGTCTTTGGAGTGAAGCCAGAGCGAAGCCAGTGTCTGCTGGCAGTGTAGAACAGAAGCACACCAGAGCAGAGGTCTGTCCTGGTGATTAGGTGACTGTCAGCTGTGAGGCCTGGGGTGGGGTCCACCTCCACCTCCTCAGGAGAAATGCCTTCTCTGTGGCTTGGCATTGCCACCATCCTGTTAACTTTTGGTGCCAGCGAGAGGGCTTAATGAGGGGACCGCCCGCTTGCCCACTTTGTGCACGTGTTAAAAGGTCTTTTTTTTTTAAAATAATTTATTTAACTTTATTTTATGTGCATTGGTGTGAAGGTGTCAGATCTGCTAGGACTGGAGCTACAGACAGTTGTGAGCTGCCATGTGGGTGCTGGGAATTGAACTCAGGTCCTCTGGAAGAGCAGCCAGTGCTCCAACCCCTGAACCATCTCTCCAGCTCCTAAAAGGTCTTTTAAATAAAACTGCCATATGCTGAGTAAACTCCCCTTTAGATGGCTTACTGATTTTATTCTGTATTTACAGTAAGCTTATTGTTCCATTCTTTTATAATACAATGGAATTTTATTTTATTTTATTTTTATTTATTTATTTATTTATTTATTTATTTATTTATTTATTTATTTAACAAAAGTACTAGTTGCTGTTAGGCAGTTCAGAATGTTTACTACAGGGATTTGACTTGCTGGGCTATCGCCAGGCCATTCTGTTTGGAAAGAGCTCAGTGTCTTTGGACTGAAGCATAAACCTGAAGGTGGTTCCAGCCCAACCCCAAATTGTTATTAATCATCCTATGCAATTTTTGTTTTTGTTTTGTCTGGTTTTAAAAAGCAACCGCTCCTAGGAATGAAAGCCAGAGGCCGCAACATGGAGGGCAGCCACTCACTGTTTAGAGCAGGAGAGAAAGGTGGGCTGAGCACCCCACAGAAACACCAATGTGCTCTTGTCCTGAGTGCAGAATCTGTGAGCGCTGCCCTGTTTGGAAAAGGACCTTGGCAAATATGGGCAACTGTAGGGTCTTCAGCTGGGATCATCCAGAGAGGCAGCGGGTTGTGCCTCAGGGGAGCAGACAGTGGCTGCAGAGGAGAGGTGGAAGTTTTGGCCCCGGGTCAAGAACTGAATTCCCCTCAGAGCCGCCATCACTGTGAGAAATGACTTACATTGTTTTCAGCGGGATGGTGAATGGTATACTCTGTCAGAGCAGCCAGGGGAAGGGAGGGTTATTGCTCATTCTGAACCCTGCTGTGATGTGCCTGCAAACCCAGGCTAGACTCAAACCTAGGCTCTGCCAACTATTGTCCAGCCTCCCTGGGAAGATCAATTTGTGATGGGAAACTGTGTGAGGACTTTGATCAGGAAAGGGGGTCAGAGTAACTGTCCTGTCTGCCTTTAGGGTTTTGTTATAATTCCTCCATAAAGCTTTAGGGAACAGCGATAAAATTCCCTCTGCACAATCCACAGTGGTGTTTGCTTAGCGTGTACTGCTTTGGTCAGGCTTAGTTCATTTGAGCAGCTATAACAAAATAACCTTGGACTCAGTGACTGATGAACAAACATTTCTTTCTTGTAGTCCGGAGCCAAGAAGTCCAAGGGCAAAGAACTGGCAGACTCCATGCCCTGTGAGAATCTGATTAATGCAAAGATGCTGCCTTCTTGTTTCCTTCTATTTGAAGATGCAGGACAGCCCTGTGACACCCCTTTCATAAGGGTACAGTCTCATCCATGACAGCTGCACCCTCATGACCAAATCTGCCCTAAAGGCTCCCTCCTGATACTCCTCATAGGAAGTCAGGTTTTAACATATGCATTTTCAAGGACAGAACATTCAGATCACAGTAGAGACTCGGACTCGGTGACGTCAGTAGAGAAGCAGGTGGACACAGCTGGAATCTGCTCCCCCAGTAGTCACACAGTCCCATGGTATTCTTGCCAAAGAAGAAAAAAAAATGAATGCATTTCTCCACGTGGAACACAGGATCAAGTGCGTCAGCTGTGTGCACAGTTAGTTCAGTGCGCATGTCAGTAATCGAAAGAGAAAGGGATCTCTCAGGGGGAGTGTTCTCTATGATAGTACTGTCCCAGGAGAGATAATGTGTGAAACCAGCTGGGCGAGGCGTGTACATCTGCGATCCTGGCCCCAGAGAGGCAGAGGTTAGAGGGTCAGGAATTCAAGGTCTGACTTGGCTACCTACATAATGAGTTCAAGGGCTGTGGGACCCTGTCTCAAAAAAGCAGAGAGAGTAAGGTGACAGAGTGTTTGGAAAGTGTGTGAAGTTTTAATAACAAAGTTGACTTATAATCGGTAACTGATTTATAATTGCTTAGTGAGATAGTCTACATCTTACACTTGTGTTGTTACTTCCAAGGCCCACTATGTCTTTTGTATTGGAAGCCTGTTGTTTCTTGGGTATGGCCAGTTTTCAGGTGCTCAATACCTACCTTTGCTGATGGCCGAAGTGGGCCCAACCCTGCAGATGTCAGAACAAGGTTTTTGTTGTTGTTGTTTTTTCTGTTTGTGCTTTTAAGTTCTTTCTTTCCAGAAAGTGTCACTGGTTCTTAGAGTATACTTATTCCGTGACCTTGGTTTTCTCACAGCCTTGTCTTTGGAGGAAATTTTACTGACTAATATGTAATTCTTTGAGAAAGCCTTGCTGAGTAGTAACGTTGTGTGATGGGCAGTCTTCTTGGGCAGATGTTAGTGAGGTAGTCTTGACTTTGGAAGAATTAGGCTGAGGTCAGAGTGGATAAATAGCTCACTAACAGTAAGATCAAATCAAAGAGGGAAGAATAGATAGGATTTGGGATTTGGCTTTGAATCTGAAGCCGCCTGAGTCTGGGTTATTTGTCTTAGTACTCGTGTCTAATTGAGGAAAAGCTAATGAATAGGTAGCTAACAAACATGAAGTACTTTCCCTCAGAAGCCTTGTTATGAGCGCGTCCAGGCTGTGAGGAGGTGGAAGCCCTTCCTAGTGGCATGGTGACCAGACACCTCCAGAGAGGTGAGCGTGAACAGAGTCACTGTGAGCAGAGGAGTCGGCATGCTTGAAGGCATGCAGAGGATGATGAACTTTTCTCAAAATTGGCAGGTTTTTCTGAGTAGTTTTGGACCTATGCGTGACTTTTCCTAAAACCAGTTAAACCCAGTTATGAAAGTTGATTCAATTCCACCACTGACTGGGAAGCCTTAGCTTCTCTGGTTGGAAAATGAGGCTGGTGACGGCGCTTCCCAGAGCCCCTGATGCCACCTTTTCCCCTTGTTGCTCAGCTTCCTCAGACAGGGCCCCACCCCAGTGGGGAATTCTGCAGTGTTTACTCTGCCTCACTTTCCTACTGCACACCTATGTGTCCTTCACCAGGATTGCCCTGTGCAGTAGCTGTCGCATTGAGTAAACACTCTAACCTGTCCTTTGATCCAGTTATTGGTGAGTATTTGGACGTTTCCAGACTTGTTTTACTTACTGTAACCGTTGTCTGTAATGGCTTTTCATAGATGCACAAAGCGTTTCTGAGGGGCGGAATGCAGGGCTTGGAGGCTGTGTTTGGGATGATCTGTAGTGGATGACGAATGTTTCTCCAGCATGGCAAGGCCCTGCTGCACTGTTGAGGTGTGAAGCCCACTTTGTCCCGTCCCCGTGTGGGGGTGGCGCGTGCTTCTGACTTGCCGGGTTTCCCACGTTTCGCTTCTGGAACCAGCTTTGGGTCTGTTGGGTTTGCCTCAGGCGCGTCTTGTAACGCTGTGCAACTGCTTCTCGGACCAAGCAGCTCGGGGCTCCTCAGGTGCTTTGTTGTTCTCTAGAAGCGTCTCCGTGTGGTCTTGCTCAGCCCTGCCGTGAATCGGTTCTCCTGTGAGTGTTTTCCGGCCTTTGTCTCCATTCGCATTGCCTTTGCCAGAGGCCATCCCTCTTCTTGCCCGATTCTCATTGGTCCTCTCGACTCAGTTCAAAGGTCACCTCTTCCTGCATGCCACCTGTGCCCTCCCTACATGCTGGCTTTTCACAGGGATGTCTCTGACTTTTTCAGCAGGTTCTGGACTCTTCTGTGAAGATTGCAAGGGCCGTTCACCACTCTGTTTCTAGTGTAGCTTAGCATCCGCCTCGTGGCGCTTGTAAGTTTCCTGGCCTCTAACAGTCTCTTACCTGTTAACCGCCATAGACAGCATCCCCTCCCTGCTGCTCGGCCCTGTCTCAGATCCAGTGAAAGTCGTGAGCCAACAGCCAGCCAGCACTGAGGGGGAGACTCTCTCTGCATGCCCACTGTGTGCTTGTGATAACCCGATTTGCCTTGTTTGGAGGGAAAGGTCTATACCTTCTGGTTTCAACCCACAGCTTACATCTTTGTAAAGCTAGCAGGCCAGGCTAGGCCAGCTGGCTGGGTTTTAAGCTCCTGGACATTTGCTAATTATTTGACCTTGGAGAGCCTTGTTATTCTGTGCTTAGTCATCTGACCTGTAGAATGAGAGTCACCGGGAGAGAGAGGAGGACAGAGAAGAATGGAGATGAGGGAGGGGTGGACTGTGGTGGTGGTGGTGGTCAGGGGGAGAAGGATGGCAGGGAGGAGGAGGAGGATTAAATGTTGTGAAGACTGTATCCTCCCCTGATGGAACTGGGTGGCTGGTAAGTGCTGTGCCTGTGAGCACGGAATGACTGCACCTCCTTGGTTCACACAGAATGTAGCAGCCAGTGTCTCTGTTCCGTGTCCGTCCACACCACGAAGTCATTTAACCTCAGAGTCTTCACTTTCCTGACCAGAAAGCAAGGGTAATTGTAACAAGGCCCCAGGTGCGCTGCCCTCTCCTGGTTACTTACAAGGAGAGGTTGATAGCAGAGGCCAGACCTTAACTGTCTTAGGATGCCTGAGAAGCTGGGCACACAGAAGCACCGCGGCTGGTCTCCTGTTCTGTGGATTAGAGCCGATGCACCTTCGCTGACACAGAGTTGCATCCCCAGCTCATGCTGCTGCTACCTTTCTTCTCCTTACTCTTGAGCTCACATCAGCCTGCTACATCTGTAGAACATCTGTAACATACCAGGATCACGTATGCAAGAAAAGGTTGGGGAGTATACGAAGCCACTGTTTTTCCTTCCCGTTGTATTTATTGAATTAAAAATATGCCGTGGCTCTGAGCAGCTTCCGTAGTTGATCCAGTTGTGCTATCGATCTCACTCACCCATTTCTGGTGGTGCTGCTGTGGACAGGCTTGCTGTACTGCCTTGGATCACAGGATGGCGTACGTGTGTGTGTGTGTGTGTGTGTGTGTGTGTGTGTGTGTGTGTGTGCGCGCGCGCGCACAGCACAGGCCATTTGGTGGTGACCAGCAGCCACCGAGCCTCCAACACAGAGGTCTGCTGTAAAGTCTGTCACTCCTGCCTGCCTCCAGAGGGCACTTCTAACCGTCTGGATGTGTGCAAGAGTGCAGGCCTCCTGCTGTCTGCTCCCAGGGAGCAAGCAGTGCCTCAGCAGGTGTTTCTCAGAAGAAACCCTGAGTGAGCAAAGCTACCGTGACTTTATTATGCTTGTTATTCTATGATAATCTTAATCTATTCAAATATTTAGCTTTAGATTTTTTTCTTTTTCAGAATACTTCCAGGAAAATATGAATTTATTTTTATGATGAAAATAGTTAGGAAGATAAATTTAATTTGTATAGATAACTTTTCTAGAACATTCCGTGACTCCAGAGGCAGTCTTCTAAGACATAAACCTGGCTTGTCGGACTTTACATTTTGATTGGGCAAACCTTTTGGGAGCAGCTGGCCGTCAGATGGTGGAATAGGGTGACGATGCCTTGGGGTCAGTAGGTTCCTGATTCATCCCGTTTCACCCAGTTATGAGCTGCCCTTTCATCCCTTAAAACTCCAGTCAGCTGATTTGCATCTGAAGAGGACGCTGTCCTCTTGCTCAAACTGAGTCCATATATTCAGAAAAACAACCCTGCCAGTCTGATCAGCTTTACTAATCAGAACGGCTCTTGGTAAGTGGAAAGGAGGAGTGTGAAAAGCTAGGGTCATTTATTGGTGAAATTATTAAGGCCTCTCCACGTAGTTAAAAGGGAGGTTTGTTTTGTGGGGTAACTTACAAGTGAAGGGATAGGTTACAGGGTCTGGGAAAGGTGTAGCGCAGTCTGGCGGTGTTCTCTGTAGAACCCTGCTCGGTCTACCTCCAGCGTCCAGGGTCCAGGAACCAAGAGAGCCGGCACATCCAGGATCTTGGGTCTTCAGGGTCCTCTCTCAGCCCTGCCTTGTAGGCATGACAGTTACCGAAGCCTCAGTGGGGGTTGGAACTTCCAGATCAAAGCTGGAATGGCTACCCACTACAGTCATTCTCATGGAACAGCGTGGTTCTGACGCACAGTTCAGACCTGGCCTCGGAAACCCCTCACGGTCTGAGAGTACTCACCATATGGCACTGTATCTCTCTGCCGGCACAATGTTGAATGTGGGCGACTCCCTTTAGTTTTCATTCCTGACGAGAATGAAGACCTGAAACCACGTTGTACGTGTGTGTGTGTGTGTGTGTGTGTTTACATATATGGTTTAGGTTTTAACATGTTAGATTTTACGTAGCCACCATAAGCACAAAGTACAGTAGTTCTAACATCCCAAGGAGATGTCTTTTATAGTGACACCTGTCGCTCTCCAGCCGATGGCCCCGACTCCTCTCTGTTGTTACAGTTGTATCTTTTCTATAAAGCCTGTAAATGGAATCAGGATCAGGATCCAGAAGCCTGGCTGCTCTCATTTAGCGTGGTGCCGTTGAGTGCTGTCCATGAAGTGGCCCGTGCCAGCGTTTGTCTGGGACCGCTCAGTAGCGTCTGCTGTACTAATCTCCGCTCGTCGTCGTCGTTGTCGTTGAAGGACTCCAGGTTGTTGCCAGCACGGGATGATTCTGAAGAGAGCTGTGTTAAATATCCACATCCTAATTTTTAATGATCATCCACTTTCATTTTTTAGGTGTGGCACTGCTAGGTCACAGGTAATTGCTTCAGGTAATTAGGAATGGCCAGAATGCCTCAGCGGCGGCGGCATCCTTTTGCATTTCCACTGACGAGGTCTGAGAGGTCCAGTAGCTCTGCTTGTGTGTTAGCTGCTCACCTGAGGTATCAGTTCTGATAGGTGGAGGGGCATTTCATAGTGGCTCTGATGTTCCTGTAGGCCGATGGCTTTTGTGTGCTTCCTGCATGTCGTAGGTGTCTCTTCAGGTCTTGATCATATATTAATTGTTATGTTTGTTTTCTGTGGTTTATTTTTTTATTTTATTTTTTGAAGTTCGTGGTATATTCTGGACTCAGATCCTTGGCTGTGTATGTGGTCTGCAGGTCAGTCCACTGTATCAGCAGCTTGTATTTCATTCATACAAAGGTTCTTCTGCAAAAGGAATGCTCTGTGGGAGGAGGTTTCCCCGTAGGTCTCCATTCTCTGGCCTTCTGCTCCCAGCCTCAGCCACTTGTAGCATAGTTGTCTTCAAGTTCATTCATGGCCGCTGCTTCCCAAGAGCACTTGCAACTGTGGCCGTCCAGAGGGTTATGTTTGGACAGTGACCTACTGATGTCCATCTTCCCCTCGCCTCTCATTGCCTCTCTCTCGAGTGTATGGAAGGGCAGTTGACTAAAGCTTTGCATGTGACATCTAGTGCTTTCCCACAGATGGAGAATTCCCCTGAATGCCTGTGAGCAGACAGAGCTGTCTTCCTTACACGGCTCTTGGTTTCTGGGTGGCTTACAGACAGCTCGTGTTCACACAAGCTGGAAAGCTGTTCTGATTGTGAACTAACTGATGCTCTGCCGTGTTGTTTCTCGCTGTAGGTTGTGGTTGTTTGTGTGTCTCATGAGTTTTCTGATCTGTTTTGTAAATTGTTTCACAAAGTAACTTTTAAATTTATTCTTTGTCCTGTAAGATCTCCCAAGTCTCCGGTAATAGTTTAATGTTGTTAAGCTGGTGTGCTGGTAGAAACTTCTTTGTGTGTCTGAGGGAAGATGACTCAGTCAGGAAAACACTCGCCCTGCCAGGATGAGAACCTGAGTTCCATCTCCAAGTGTGGCGTTGCCTTAATCCCAGTATGGGGGAGGCTGAGACAGGCAGATCCGTGGTTGTCCATAGACTTCTGCACTACACACGTACACCTACACACACACACACAAACACACACACACATACAGATACAGATACACACAGATACAGATACACACACATACACAGATATACAGATACACACAAACACACACATATGCACGCAAGTATGCATGCATGCACACACACGCATTTCTGTGCAACCTTTGGGACTAAACTGAAGCTTTTGTCCTCAAGGAGTGACACAGAATTCTCAACTAGTCACAATGTGCTCTTCACGCCACCTGTCACCAAGTAGCTGAAGAAGGCCCAAGAGGACTTGTGCGGGTCAGACTGTCTTAGAGGAAGTGTCAGCCCAGGTCCCTGTCTTCTCCATCCCTCCCTAGCTCACAGAGGGAGGTCTGCAGTGATTTCTGAGGCTCCCTGTGTTCTAACCGGTGTTGTGTTCTCCCACCGACTCTTACCTGCTACCACATGATGTGGGTTGTTGAGCGACGGGATTCACTGGCATAGTAGTCTTAGGATTTCCACACACAGTGCTTTTTAAAACCTGGGAGTCTGAGTTGATGGAATGAAATCATTCTGGTGCATTTCAGAGTGGAAGTTTGCCTCTTTTTTTCCTTCTTCCTCGGTGTCTTCCCGACCTCTCAGTAGATACTGTGGTGTGAAAAAGCAGCAATGATGCTACAGGGAATTTTGACCTGCTTTGGGAAAACTGTTACTGGGAGCTTAATTCTAGCCGACGCCGCCTCCTCCTTTTCTTTTTTTCCTCCTGGTGACTGAGGCTCAAACCTCTAGGCCTCCTCCATGCTGTTATTAAGGGGGTTGGGGAGGACTAGTTGATTCTGCCCAGCTGTGAAGAAACCTTGATTTACGTGTTGCAGTTTCTAATCTATAAATGGAGGATAAAATAATGATCTATGAAATGCCCACATGCTTCTTGTCAGCTGCTTCACTCTGTGGGATTTAATTTTGAATATGTTGAGTAGATATGTCTAATGAAATGACCACCGATTAAAATCACATGATGCGTTTGAGAGCGAAGGACGTCACCCTTCCTTGCACCAGGGCTCATGGGCTTTGCAAGACTGGGTGAGGGCAAAGCTTGTCTACACTGGCTGTCACTGCCTCATGTGGGCATGTGCCAGAGTGAGCAGCTGCAAGTGATGTTTTCCATTCCGAGATCCGAACAGGCTCCGTGCAAGGTTTTATAGAGAATGTGTGTCTGAAGTGTCCGTTTTATAAAGATTATCTCTGTGTCATTTCACTGTGTCCCATCCGACTGTGAAAGGGTCCGACTAGCCTTGTTCTTACTGATGCTTAGGCAGAAGTCCGAGAAACAGGTCCAGAGAATTCTGAGTGTGTTCCCTGATGCCTGGGCCTTTGTATGGTGAGGAGCAAATGTCGGTTCTCGAGACTCAGGACTCCTCAGCGACTCTGCTCTGACGAGTAGTTTGTTCTTCTTGGGAGTTACCTCCTTGAAAAAAATGTATTGGACAATCCTGCTCTAAATAGCCTCCAGGAAGAGCTTGAATTGGGGACTTTTGTTTAAGGATTCTTGGGAGAGGGAAGGGATTTCAGCCAAGGATTGCAGCTTAGAGATGTTTATTTACTGGAACCATAGTGTCTAGATCCTTCTGTTTGAACATCTTGAGTCTCCAAGTGGGAGATTGTGTGTGTGTGTGTGTGTGTGTGTGTGTGTGTGTGTGTGTGTGTGTGTACACATGCATACATATTGCAGGTCTTCATTTATATCATAACTGCAACTGTGATATTGAGTCATTCTACATTTTTCATGCGTTATTTCTAAATCTAATGGAACCTAAGAGTGAGATAATTATCATTTTATATATCTAGAAAACAGGGTCCTCTGGAAGCACTCAGTATTGGGAGCTTAGAATGTTTCTGTTGCAAAATGGTTTGGCATTTCAGCACTTACAGAGAAGAGACTCATTCAAAAGACTATATATAATTTAATTAAAGGCATATACTCGCTTTGAATTTTTCTAGAGAGACTTAAACTTTTTCAGATGGGATGATATGCAATCTAATTTTCTTTCATGATTTCTGAAAAAAAACAGTATCAGGCAATAATGGGAATTTATGATTTCTTTGCTGGATTGAGTGGAATGAAGTATTTTTAGGAAATGCTGGTCATCTTAGTGTACACACACACACACACACACACACACACACACACACACACACACGCCCATGCACACCACACCTGCTTGGCACTCATGCTGGCGTGCTTGCCTATGCAGGTATGTGTGGAGGTCTGCCATTGAACCCAAAGCTTATTGTGAAGCTCATCAGGCTGGCCGGCTTTTGAGGCCCCAGTACTCGGGGTGCAGATGCAAGTTTCTATACCCGTGTTCTGTATGGATGCTTGGGGTCCTCAGATGCCTGAGCCCCACATAACTCTCCAGCTGTTCTTGGTGTGGCTGATTCGTGTGCATCTCTCTTAACCCTGCATCCTTCTGAGCTGCAGACTTATGTTCCCGAGACCATAGACATTTCCATGTAGACAACCGAGGTTTAGCATGTCTAAACCCAGACTGTTTTTTTCCCTTCTAGGACCTCTGGTATTTGCTGTCCTGTTTTGGCATCATTGGTCACTATTCAAACTAAAGTCACTTTTGACATAGTCTCCTGCCTCATTGTCCTTAATTGGTCAGTACAGCCTCTTGTGAGGCTCAGAGTGTGTTAAAGAGACCTTTAATAAAGTTAGGGGTGTGTTGCTGTATGCTGAGCACCAACCACAGAAGTGACTGGCTTGCAGAAGGTACTAAGTACACATTTACTGAGTGACAAATAGGGCCTTAGCCTTGAGAATGGTTTGCAGCAGCATGCTCTATTTCCTGTGAATATGCTGCTGTGTTGGAGGTGAACTGTGTCTCCTCCAGGCTCACTGGACACTTGCTCCTCAGCTGGTGTTATTTAGGGATGCTGTGGAAACCGGGGCCTAGCTGCAGCAAGTGGATGACCAGTCTGGCTTTGGGAGTTCACTGGCCTGTGCTGCTTGGCTCCTGACCTCAGTCTTGCTGCCTTCACAATGTGGGGTACGCCTGCTGTCGGGCCCCCCCTGGCAGTGATGGAGCCTGTTCCTTGAAGTAGGAGCCAAAGTAGATCCATTCTGCAAAGTGTTTCTGTGACAGAGGAGAAAACAGTCACTTACGCGCCCTTATCAGCCTTGCAGTGTGTTCATCTATTTATTTATAGTGTGATTTTAATTCTGATTCATTCTAAGGCATGATATATGCCTGATAGTCAAGCCCCGATGCTATTAATAAGCCAAATGTTGAGTCAAAAAGTTGTGAATAGTAACATCATTTTATAAGTTAATTCTAAAAAAAAAAAAAAACTTCTAGATGACTTTATGATCAGACATTTTAAGAAAGTGTGTTGTTTTCTTTTCCTCTCTCTCCCCCTCTTTCCTTCTTTACCCTCCCTCTGCCCCCCTCCATCCCTCTCTTTTGAGACTGGGTCTCGCAGTGAACCCACATTGGCTTAATGTACCTCACACTGGCCTTAAAGTTTCCTGTCCTAGTCAGTCTTCCCAATGCAGGGCTTACAAGCATGTGCCACCATGTACGGGAAAAGACATGTTTCCCAGTTTTCCTGGAAAAAATGATTTCAGCTAATTCCGAGATTGTCATGAATTTTGATTTTCTTTGTTTTGGATCTACCAGTCACGTCTTTTCAAACCTTTTTAACAAATGCAAGGGGTTGCTTCTGAGAATTCTCAACAAGAGGGTGCAGGGTTTTCACTTTTATCACTTTTAGGGTTCCGTGGGGCTTTAAAGAAAGGAAAGCAGAGATGAGGCACTTTTTCTTTTATTTGTGCACACGTGGGTGTTGACAGGTATGTGTCTCCTCGAGGTCAGAGCTCCTCATCTGTGTGTACATGCGTGTTGCTAGGTGTGTTCCTGTGGAGGTCAGGGCTCTTTATCTGTGTGCACATGTGTGGTTGGTAGGTGTGTGTGTCAGTGGAGGTCAGGGCTCTTTATCTGTGTGCACATGTGTGTTGGTAGGTGTGTGTGTCGGTGGAGGTCAGGGCTCTTCATCATCTGTGTGCACGTGTGTGTTGGTAGGTGTGTGTGTCGGTGGAGGTCAGGGCTCTTCATCATCTGTGTGCACGTGTGTGTTGGTAGGTGTGTGTGTCCGTGGAGGTCAGTGCTCCTCATCTGCTGCCTTCTGTGATTGAACTCCAGTTCAGTTCTCATGCTGGCTTACCTGTCAGCCTTTGGGATTGTCTCCTCAGCACACATGCGCTGTCCCTCCAGCTGACTGTCACCGTAGCCCTGGGCTCCCCTTCCAGGGTGGTACTGCTGGCAATTCTCACAGGGACTAGCTTGTGGTCAGGCTGATAGAGTGGTCAGTTGGGTAATTTCTGCACGACTGCATCTGAAACACTAGCTATTCTGAAATGCTGTTAGATGCTAGCGCGTAGCGGGCGGGATATGAGTGTCTTGAAAAATGATACCACTTTAAAACAGCAGCCTGAGATTTTCCAGCAGAAAGGCGCACCTCGGTTTCTTGGTGGAAATGCCGTCTTTCCGTAGAGGATGGGTGCTCTTCAAGTAGCCGTGGATCGGTTGTGCAGCACATGCTCAGATCTTCACATCTGTGTCACCTGTGTGTGACGGACACAGTGAGGTTTGGAGTGGACTTCTGGGGAAGGTGGCCTGCATTTGGGCATGTGTCTGCTGATGAGGAGTCCTTAGTGTGCCACCAGGTTACTGTAAATTTAAGCTGAGAAGTAAGGGTGTAAGTCCTCCCCACTCTACACTTCCTGTGGGCAAAATATTTGAAGCTTAATCTTACTCTTAGGAGTTTGCTCAAAAATCAAAAAACTGTCTTCATTTTTTTTTTTAATCTTAAACCATTAAGTGACAAGTTTAAGTGACAAGTCTGTAGTTAGATTTCTCAAAGTGACTTTGATTGCTTACCTCAGTGGTGGCCTTAGGGGCCATGTGGGAGGGGTCTTTGATAAATGCGAATGCAGTGGCTTTGAAGCTGGGTGGCCCTGCAGGCTGCTGATGCAGAAGGAGTGAGAGGCCCCAGCACCAACAGCACATCATACCGGGGTCAGCACAGGAGCCTGGATGAAGCCCCCATAGGGAGGGTGCGCTTGGGCAGAACAAGCACGTTTAGATGGTGTGTGTTTGTGAGAGACAAGCTTTAAGTTTTACGAGACCTTCATCCTAGCTCTGCTTCCTGCTTTTCTCCGTCATCACAGAGAGATTTCTGGCATTGTTTCCTCCATAACCTCAGGGCTGCCACGTACTCGTTTCTGTCTGGACTTTGCCTTTTAAAACAATGCCAAAAGAAACGCATTTAGAGCCCATTGATCTGTTCCTGTATTTGACATGAAGGATCTATGTCATAAACCCTTACTCCCATACGCGTCTGTCTAAGCATGGCAGGCAGTACACCAAGGGCACCTTCGCAAGACCGGTGCAATGCTGGTGGACTGAGGATGTCAGAATGGTACTGGTCATTCACAGTCAGAAGTTACTGCTTTTCCAGACAACTTCACGTGGACATTGGGGCTCTGTGCAGAAACAAAGAGGAAATGCATGTAGGAGAGAAAGACTCATCAGGGTTAAGGCAGCAGTAATTGAGGTGGGAGCAGTGGACCGCTGAGAGACTCCCTCACCCAGCACTTGCTGAGGGAGTGGATTCCAGGCCGTGTCTGGGATCTTGTGGAGCTGGGCAGTTTCCAGCAAGCACAGCTGGGCCGCCACCACGGCCGCTTTCCCAGTCCTCTGCTAACTCACAAGACAAGCGTTACTCACGGATTCCTTCGCTGAGGATGACAATCTGAGTGCCGTGGCCTCTAGGACGACCCCTGAACTTGGAGTCACCAGCATGACTCACAGGGCTCAGCATATGGTTGTGCTCGAGACAAGTTGACTTGCGCACGCACGCTCACGAGTCATTTCTCACAGCTGCGCTTGTAATCTCTGAGAGTTGCTATAGCCAGAGGGCAGAGGGGAGATGTGTCTCAGCGAGGTCCAGGGGACAGCTGGCTCATGCTGCCAAGAGCCTTTCTTTCCTCTTGGAGTCACCTGGGGTATTCTCAGTCCCTCCGTCACTCACTTGTGACGTGTGCTGTGAACTGCCAGGGGGGGCGGGTTGGAAATTCAATACTCAGGCTTTTTCCTGGGGCTTTGGTCATAACATACCATATAGATCCTCTGCCTATACACCCCCAGAATTTTAGAAAGAAAGCTGGTGACACAGGTGTAGCTAGAGTTTTCCTGCCTGGCCCACGGTCAGGACAAATCTCTATCACCCGCCAGTCCCACAGCCGCTCAGACCCAACCAAGTAAACACAGAGACTTACATTGCTTACAAATTGTATGGCTGTGGCAGGCTTCTTGCTATCTAGTTCTTCTATCTTAAATTAACCCATTTCTATTAATCTATACCTTGCCACGTGGCTCATGGCTTACCGGAGTCTTCACATGCTGCTTGTCATGGCGGCGGCTGGCAGCATCTCTCTGACTCAGCCTTCCACTTCCCAGAATTCTTCTCCTCCTTGTTCCACCTATACTTCCTCCTGCCTGGCTACTGGCCAATCAGTGTTTTATTTATTAACCAATCAGAGCAACACATTTGACATACAGAACATCCCACAGCACACAGGCTGTGCTGTCACCCAGTGACCTGGCCTTTATTTATCTGTGGACTGTACATACCCTCGAAGCCTGGTCCCTCCCGTGCCAGCCAAAGTCTACCTTGCGGGCAGCCGTTCTCAGAGGGGATGCTCAGGCCTTGCTCTGACTCTTGGAGGTGCCTGCAATGTGGCGACTGAGACAGACTAGTTCCCGAAGTTTTTTAGCCTCATTTGAAAAGCTGACGTTTGGTTGGGGATTTAACTCAGTGGTAGAGCGCTTGCCTAGCAAGCACAAGGCCCTGGGTTCGATCCTCAGCTCCAAAAAAAAAAAAAAAAAAAAAAAAAAAAGCTGATGTTTAGTGAGTGATTACTCCACACATAGGAGATTTCCTTTGACAAGCGGGAGCAGGGTGCAGTGTGAGCCTGATGCTCTGGGGCAGTCAGGACTGAGGGTATGGTCAGGGAGGGGTCTCTGGTCAAGTTGCTTCTGGTCTGAATGCCTCACGTAGGCAGGTGAAGGGTGAGGAGGGGTCAGGCAAATAGCAGCATGGCCATGAGTGTGGTGCGGGCTCTGTATACTGGAGCAGAAAGGAGGGGGAGCCACAGGGAAGTGGGGCTGTTTTACTGACTGCTCCTTCTCATCTGAAGGTTAGTCCAGGGTGAGCCTCGGTGGTGGAGACCTCCTGCTAACCCTTCCCTTCCACTTCCTTACCAGAGCAGCTTTTCAGTTTGTACTCTGAGTCAAGTGTTGCTCCAAATGAGAGGTAGCACTGGCCAGGAGCATTCCCGAAAACTCAAGGTCTCAGAGGGAAGAAAGTCCGAAGAGAAAGGATGCAGTTGGGCTTTGTGAGACGGGCTGTTGGGCGGTGTCCTTGTTCTGACCCTGGCTATTGTCTCCGTGGTCAAGAGATCACTCATCTAAGAACTCCACACCTCTGTGCTTCTGTCCTTATTTCACACTCGGGACTGGGACTTGCATGGAGTGTTTGCTGTGTACCAGATACATAATTCCTGGAGGCCCAACAGAGCCGGTACGTGGATGGATCCCAGTGTCAGCACGTGGAACACATCCCTGCACGCCAGCTGCACCAGAAGTGACCACGTGTTAACGGCAAATGCTATTTAGCCATTTTATCATTTCTGCGGGGAAGCAGTTCAAGTAGCCAGAGCGTGGCTGCCAGGAAAGAAAGACCCAGGAAGGAAAAGGTGGATGAAATCGGGTTTTGGAATTCTCAGAGCAGATGTAACTGGTTTTTATGTTTGACAGATTTTGTGTTAAGGTGCTAGCATTACTCATTTATCTTGCAATTTATATGAAGGAAAACTATTTCTGGTGTGTATTTTGGAACTGCCTTTTGACACTAATTAGAATTTTTAAATAAATTTGTGTATGCATCCAGCTCTTGTGTTCTTAGACAGCAGGGGTTCTCAGGCTGTGAAAAGTCCCCCAACAGCAAACCAGTTGTGGAAGAATGAGCTACCTGCCAGGGAGGGTGTTGCAGCTTTGAATTGTGTCCCAAGACATCTATCCGAGGATTGCCAGATTGTTAATTCTACTCTTAATCATTCGACTTAAACATGGAGAAATTAAATCCAAATCTGAGAACACAAACTATATAGCACCGAGACTGAGCAGAATCATGACCCAGAACCAAGTGTTCTCCACATTGAACCTCCGCACCTCTTCATGCCATTCGCCACAGGATGCACCGCTCATCTCTCATAGATCAGACTGACCTTCAGGGATTGAGAGCTTCTGTGGTACAATATTTAAGAGTCGGGAGAAGTATTGTTAAATTGGCCTCACATGTGGACAGTGCTCTAAGAAGGGGAGAGTGGTTTAATTTATGTTCTGTTCCCGCCTGGACTGAACACAGAGGGAGCTACACCACTGGAACAGTTGTGATATTTCAGAGAAAGACTCAGTGGTCATGTATACCGTAGAATTAAAGGCTAGGCTTGGGACCTATAACTTGTGGACCTGGTACCTAATTTGTGGTAAAAGAGTCTTGGTTGTGGGGAAGAGCTGAGTGAGGGGAATGTGTGGGTCTGTAGTACAGTGTCATGGGCCCAAAGTATGACGGGGGTAGAAGGGCAGGCTGGACCTCTGCTGCGTGTGTCTGTCCCTGAGCTCTTCCTGCAGGTACAGCATGCATTGAGGACTGGGAAAGCGGCGCTTTTCCTAGAAAGTGACTGCTGAGCTTCGAATCTGAAGTTCCATGAACACAGTTCTTAGGAATCTCCAGGCGGTTATACTCAGGCATGGCTCCCCCTTAGCGCATGTGGATCCCATTATCGAATGAGAAGTTGTTAGGAAGAAACACTTAAGGTTGTGTGTGATTTGAATCTAAATGTGCATCTAGTTGATGTCTAAACCGAGAGGTAACTATTCCAGCAGGTGTGTTTATAACCTAATGGGATGTGTCCTAAAGGACAAACCACCTGTCCCCACGCTCACAGTGATCGCACACTATCGTACGAATAAAGAGCAAGTGGACTGTACACGGCACGAGACTCACCGCAGGGACTAACATCCTTACATTTTTGTCGTGTTCCACCTTCCGAGCCCAGCCTTCTGTTCTGCAAACATGGGCATGTGTCTCCATTCTATTCATTGAGCCGTAAGGTTCTCTGGGTTTTGACAGATGCATAGTGTTACATATTTACCACCATAATATCACAGAATAATTTCTTGACCCCGCGAGATCTGCTGTGTTTCACCCAGTCAGCTTCCATCCGTTCTTCTTGGATTTAGACAATTGCTAATCTCTTTTTTTAGGGCTAATCCTATTTGCCCTAGTTGACCACCCTCTTCCTCTTCCTCCTCCTCTTCCACTTCTTCCTCCTCCTCCTCCTCCTCCTCCTCCTCCTCTTCCTCCTCTTCCTCCTCCTTCCTTTTCTTCTTTCTGTGCTACACAGTTACAATTATTTAATGTTCGGCCCTGCAGGGTAGCTTATCGCCTTGTTAAGAGTCATCCACGTCTTTCCCTGTCCTCTCATCATCTCTTCTTACCATGAACTAGCGTTGAGTTATGTACAAGTTTGTCTGTGTCTTCGCTCACTGGAAGGCAGCTTGGATGCCTCCAGAATTAGCAGATCATGGAAGAAAGTCATTCACGTAATGTTCCCATGCAGGTATCTGTGTGGACGTGGGCTTCCATGTGAGCTGGGCTAATATATGGAGTATAACGAGGGATAATATTATTGTGTCACACAGAACAACTTTTTAGAAAATGTGATAATAAATGAACAACCCGTCTCCTGCTTGGATACTGACCAGCAGTGAGCAAGGACTGATGTTCTGCCTCCATACCAACAATCAGAGTTCTGGGGGGTTTGGACTTCAGCCATTGTAATAACTATGTAGCTGAGTCTTGTTTTCCTGTTACCTTCAGTTCACTAATGACCAATTAGTGCCTTTTTGTGTTTATTTGTAGATATTCACATCTTCTTTGTTAAGGTGTTTGTTCAGTATTGTCTCTATTTTTAAAGACTGGCTGTTTGTTTGCTTATGGCTGACTTTGAAGAGTATATTTTGGATGCAGGTCCTTTATGTAATATACAATTTGCTAACAGGACATAGCTGTAATGTGCTGAAATAACAAGAGGCCCAACTTACAACTGCCCATGCAGCCTGGCTTTCTGGGACCCAGGAAAGTAATCGTAACAGGAAAGGGGACCTGAGAGATAAAAATCTCTTCAGAAAAAGTGTGTGGGGGGAGGGTGAGTCCTTTCGCCCGGCAGGATGCTCCTTGAGGTCACAGAGGAATATGTGAAGACCGGAGACTGAAAGCGTGTTGAGAGTCCTGATTCACAGTGTGGGCATCCTGGTGGGTGGGTGACAGGAACACTGAAGTCAAGGGCATCTGGGAAGTGAGAGTGAGGACCATGGAGTGTGTCATCAAAGTGGTGGATGGGAGTCTGAGGAATCAACTTTGTGGGCATAAGGAAAAGGAGGACTGTCTTTCCATCAGCCATCTCCTGCAAGGTCCCCATGCTACCACCTTCACTCCAGTGCCCAATTCTTTCTATATCTAGGCATGTGCCTTGCCATGCCAGGTGAGCACTCGACCCCGAGGAGTCCTTTGTCTTTAGCATCTTGCGGGAAATTTCAAATTGGATTCTGTTCCAAAGGTGCCCTTTGCCCTGTGCGGAACCCGATGGGTCTCCCTCCCTTGTCTCGTGTGCTCTGTGTGTTGTGTGTGTTGTAGTCGACCGTTTAGTGCCTGACTTCACTGGAAGAAGTCCATCTGCCTTCTCAGCTACCCTGCTCCACTGTAAGATCCTCACTGCTGTGACTCAAGTGCTCAGCAGAATTAATTAACACGTGTGGATTCTCTGCTTTGTGGAAATGTGTGGCCTACTCTCTGCAGGGACAAAATTAGACTTAGTCTCCTTCTTTCCTGTGTCCCAGTCAAGTTTCTCCTGGTGCTGCCCTCCAGCCATTCCTGTGGACGGCCATTCACGGGATCTCAGTGAACATGGGGCAGCGAGAACAATTCTCACACCCAACTCGTGTTTGGGATTATTTTAATCTGAAAAGATGTAACTCTGTATTTTTGATATGAAAATATATCAAGTTACTTTGTCTTACCTATAGCCAGCAATTTTCACTGGACAGAAACCTCAACCACCGAATAGCAATGAGGAAATGGCAGGAGCATTCTGAACCGATGTTGGTTATAACACTGGCTTTAGTGCCTGTGGAGAGGGAGGAATTTGAGCTGCCAGCAATAATGATGAACAGTGACTCACACATTCATCAATCACTTTGGCCAGCCATCCATGGTGCATTGCCAGGTTTAATGGATGGTAACTGTTGACCATAGTGGTTTATGCAACCTAACGTACAATAGAAAGGCACAGCCCCGCTCAAGTGCCATCGGAACTGACAGGTGGGGAACAGCTGTCTGGTGTGACTTAGCAGCTCCCATCTAAACCTGCCAAGTTCTGACTTTCCATGCCTGCTTTTACTCTTTTATTACGGTAATAACACAGAATGCCGTCTTAGCCTTTGAACAGCAGCAGTTACGATTTCGTGACATCTTGTCATCGCCCATAGCTCCCAAGGCTTTGCCCTTTTGTCAAGCAGCGACTGTCTCCCCACTAAGTCAGACTGTCCCAGCGCTCTGCGTCAGAGGGAAGGTCCTGGATCCTAGCACACTGTGTCTGCATACTCTGTGTGCCCTATGTGAAGATGCTGCATGGGTGAATCTTGTTCTTTCTGGTTCCTTTGCAGGTTTGACGGATGAGAAAGTGAAGGCCTATCTCTCTCTCCACCCCCAGGTCTTAGATGAGTTTGTTTCTGAAAGTGTCAGTGCGGAGACTGTAGAAAAGTGGCTGAAGAGAAAAAACAACAAAGTTGAAGGTAAGATGTCGCCTGCCCGCCCGCCCGCCCGCCCGCCCGCTTGCCCGCGCCAAGTGTGCACAGATTTCAGACCAAACTTTGCTAGCCCAGAATGGGACAGCGTGTTTTAGAAAACAAAACATGTTTAATCCCAGCACTCGGGAGGCAGAGGCTTGTGGACCTCTGTAAGTTCAAGGCCAGCCTGGTCTACAAAGCGAGTCCAGGACAGCCAGAGCTGTATACGGAGAAACCCTGCCTTGAAAAAGCAAAGCAAAACAAAACCTAAAACAACAACAACAACAACAACAAAACCAAGCAAACAAAAACCCGTGAAATAGAGATGTGCATTTTATTTCTGTCAGTTTTATTTATTTATTTATTTATTTATTTATTTATTTATTTATTTTACTTTTTTAAAGATAACATTGTTAGAAAGAGGAACTAAATAAATATGAGAGAAACATCCTTGATTTAAAAAAAAAGACTTGGCAAATAATTGCTGAGAATTTACTTAGTGCTTATGGTATTAGTCAGTTTGGAGTCACCACAGCACGGTATCTGAGGCCGAGAACTCAAAAGAGAAAAGGTTCATTTGTTTCCAGTTCAGGATAATAGCCCCATGGCTTTTGGCTTCTGGCAAGGACAGCAGGTGGCAGTGGCAGGGACCTGTGTCCCAGTGGAGAGCTCTTATCACCAGCTGGGAAGAGAGACTGAGGGAGGAGACCTGGGTTCCACATGACCTCCACGTCTGCTCTGGTGGCTACAGGGCCTCACAGGCCCTTCTACCTGATGGGCCATAGCACACCCGGGACAACCGCTTTGTGGGCCAAGGGAACACTGTCTGCATGCAGACCATACCAGTGATGAGTATTGATTAGGAAACATAGTTCACGTTCCTATGTCTAGATACTACATTTTACACAAGGCTGTCTGAAAACACCGTGCAGACTGCAGGAAGGACCCGGCTTGTCCTTGACTCATCCTTCCTTCCGAGTCACGGAGCTACCAGAATGGAACCTCCAGAGGTCCGATGAGGATGGCCCTTTTGGGTGCAATGTAGAGAGGGGAGAAGGGCGTGAGAACTGTTTTAAACTTCAGATTCTTTGATGGGCTGCCTGTGCTCTGGTAAATAGCCTCCCCCAGTGGTCATCCAGGTAACGCTGTGCAAGCTCAGTGGGTCATACACCAGAGAGAGGCTTGCCAGTTTCGGTGGAAGAAGACTGAGGAGGACTGAAATCCGTTATGTGGATGCATGAAACTGTGAAAAGAATGAAAAATAAAAATGTTTGGATTCCTGGGATTTCAGGCATATTGTATGTAAAATTTATGCAAAATAGCATTTTAGAGGATGGCTCCCTTTGTGTGTTTCTCTCTTATTCTCAGGAATCTATTTATCTTTTAAATTAATCAGTTACTTTTGCAGTTCAGATCATAGAAAGTAGAGCTGCGCATGTGCTGGGTAAGTGCTCTCCTGACAAACCACATCTCCAGGCTTTAAAAATGCACTTACTTTAAACACAGGCTGCTTAAGAAACAGTTGTATTTATGAAAATAAGAAGTGTAGACTCAAAAGGTATGTGAGGTCAAATTCATTTCCCCTCAAACTGAGTCAATGTGAATGTGTTTTCTTTGAATATTGCAGAATAATTTTCCTTCATTTCTAAGTGGATATATTTGACTATCTGACCAAATTTGGCCTCTCATTTTTATGAATGTTGTGCTCATAGGCACAGTTAATTCTACTTTTGTGTTAACACCAAAATAGTAGTTCTGGGGGGGAATCTTCTTAGTGTGCTAAACATCCTAACTTCTGCCTGACACACAGAAGTGGGTGTTCTAAAGATGCAGTAGAAATATGGGCAGTTTCCACGCTCTGAGTAAGTTTTTATAGTTTCACAACATATAATAAAAACAAATATTTGCAAAAGAGAGCTTTCTCGCTGAGATGTGAAGCAGTTTTAAAAGCAACCATAGTGGTTTGTACAGTGTCTATGAGTGTGAGTGTGTGTGAGCATGTGTTTTAAGAGAAAGAAATATAGAAACAAATCGGAGATCAGCATTTTCCTCTCAGTCCAATCCTGTCATTGATGATTAAGTGCAAAGCTTAACCAGCGTGTCCCATCACTGTGAATCAGAGACTGGAAAACAGTTTGAGATGGTTGACATCTTGCAAAGGGTGGCTGGGCTTTGAAGGCATATCCTGATGAATGGTGCATATTTTGGAGCAGGGAGGACAGCTCAGTCCTGCTCATGTGCCTTCCACAAAGCATGAGGATTTGGGTCCAGACCTCCAGCACCCACGTAAGGACCTGGCATCGTGGTGGGCACCAGTAACCCCAGTAGTAGAGTGTTTGTGGCAGTAAAGACAACTGGATCTCTAAAGCTCACTGGCTATTCTGCCTGACCAAATCAGAGATTGCCTCTTCTAAGGAGGCGGAGTGACTGAGGAAATACCCAATGCCAAACTCTTGTCTCTGCATGAATGCGCGCGCGCGCACACACACACACACACACACACACACACACACACACACACACACACACGTTTTTCAATTTACTATGTAATAAGGGATAATGCCATGCAAAAACATGTCTTAGAGTTTCTGTTGCTCTAATAAACACCTTGACCATAAGCAACTTGGGAAGCAGAGAGTTTATTTCAGCTTACAACTCTCAGGATACACTGTTGCTGAGGAAGGTTAGGGCAGGAACTTGAACAGGGCGGGAACCTGGAGGTGGAAGCGGCTGCAGAGGCCATGGAGGGCTGCTGCCTCCTGGACGGCTCCCTGTAGCTCGCTCACTCATTGTCCTTGTAGCACCGGATCACCAGGCCAGGAGTGGCACCACTCACAATGGGCGGGCCGCTCCCACATCAGTCACTAATCAAGAATCATGTACTACGGTCTTGCTTACAGCAGGATCTTCTGGAGGAATTTTCTCAAGTGGGAGTCCCTTTTCCCAAATGACGCTGGCGTGTGTCCAATTGACATAAAACTCGCCGGCACAGAACATGAAATTAAGTTTAGTTCTGACAAACTGAAAATTTCTATCAACTTTAGTGTTTTTGTGTAAGTTAACACTAAACATTTTTATTAGGGCTTGAGAGATAGCTCAGTGGTTAATAGCAAGTCCTGCTCTTGCAGAACCAAGTTTGGTTCCCAGCACCCACACGGGGCACTCACAACCACTTGCTTTGGCTCCAGGATATTCAGTATCCCTGGCCTCCTCTGGTACCTGCACTCTTGTGCACTTACCAACAGAAACACACACACACACACACACACACACACACACACACACAACACACACACACAGTATCAATTACTTTTCTGTTGCTGTGAAGAAATGCCATGAACAAAAGCAGTGTATGGAAGGAAATGTTGATCAGGCGCTTGGTTCCGGAGCAGAGTCCCATTGCGGCATTTGGGAAGGCGTGGCATAGAGGCAGAAGCAGGAGGGTGGCTGGTCATCGGCCAGGTGGTTCTTGCCTGCTTATGGTCACTTATCACGCCGGTGCCCGGCAAATCTTTCCCAAGCTCATTTGAAAGCTCCCTAAGGGAGTGAATTGTACCAGAAATGTTGACTATCGTTTATACCAACTGTGTGGGACCAGGTACTAGATGTGTCTCAGATGTTGTTGTTTCTCTGTCTGTCTGTCTGTCTGTCTCTCTCTGTATGTATAATATTTGCATTGGCTTTACGCTTAATTTGAAAATCCACAATTAGACTTTTGAATTAGAAGGGTCAACTTGTACGTATTTTCAGTCCCTCAAGGCAACTTGTAGGAAGTGGTGTGTTGAGCTCTTGCTGAGGTCTCCAGAGCACGTTAAAAGGTTCACTAGTCTAACAAATAGGAGAAAGTTGTGATTCATTGTTTCCTTTTTGGAGGTCTGACAGCCTGGTCTGTCTCTGCAGTTAGCTCGTAGTCAGGGAAATCTGATGGGAGAAGGGGAGAGAACGGGGCTCCAGGGTGGGCGTGACCACTGGACCATTCAGATTAGAGCCTGAGTGGTGTTCTTAATGTTTTCAGTACAATCATATTACTTCCTTACCATTTCCACTTCAAATGTATAACATTTTACATGCAGCTGAGAGGCATCTCTCTGTGTGTGTGTATGTGTGTGTGAATATGTCTGTCTGTCTGTATGTGTGTATGCATGTGTGTATAATAAAGATTTTAAAATCGTGCCTCCCCCCCATATTATTTGATAGCCCGAGATTCAGATTGAACTGCATTTAAACTGGTTAATATCGAACAGATGGCTCCTATGCTGGTGTAGAGTGTAACAGCATCTTACACCAATGAGGCCCCAGCTCCCTTGCCAGAACACACAGCTTTGCAAGGTTGTAGTTTGTAGAACACTAAAAACGATGTACGCATCGTGAATAAACAAACAAGGCATGTGTGAAATGGTTTTCATGGATCGTAATTTTGGACACCTTTCTTTCTTTTTCTTGCAACTAGAATGGTTTTTATCCTATTACAATTATTTTACCTCAGCAGTTGAAATTGCATTATCAACATGAGACTTTCAAGTCATGTGTTCATTTCCTTTTGGCAAATGGAAGTCATGCGTTGAACGCTTTGATGTGAGTTATAAATAATCATGAGTCTACCAACTGTAAGCGCTAGAGGAGGCAGCGCTGGCAGTAACTGATACATTGTATCAGTTCTGTTAATTGTGTGTCGATTACTCTGACATGTGTCTTTAAGTGTGTGGCTTGGGAGTGAGGTGGCTCATGATCTCGACCTCAGGTCGAGATTCTAGTAACATGAAAAATGAAGTCTCATCATTACACCATTGTGGGTGCCTGGGAAACCGATCCAAGTGTATTCCTTTGCTGTGGACTAGACTCATTTCTGAAACCGTGTCTGTATTGTCTTTGAAGCTGGTGGCGGCTCTTAGTTATGCACTAAAAGCCATTATGTTTTCTAAGCAGAAGTCTCACTTCTGAGTGATTCAAATGAATAAAACTTGATGAACCATTAGGTTTTGGAAAATACTTGTTTTCATTGAGGTTTCTCTATACTGTTTGTATTTTCTAGTTGCACATATAGAAAAAGATGCTGTTTAAATGTTAGTTGATGTAATTCTTTTCAGCATTTAAAATTTTGTTTCACCTATGACAGATTTGTAAACATAAAAACCCATGAAAAATAGTGGCACAATAACTTCCCATTGTTTTCAAGTCTACCTCTTAAAACCTTTCTGAAAATTTAACAGCGATCTAAGTTGACTTCAGGTTGCATAGGCCATTGTAGAAACGTCCATCTGAGAATGGACGTAGTGTCTTCGCTAGGTTTTCTGTTGTGTAACACAACATCATGACCAAAAGTACAAAGGGTGTATTTCATCCCACAACTCTCGGGTCCCACTCGTCACTGAGGGATGTCAGGGCAGGGTCAGAGCAGGGACCTGGAGAAGCAGAAGCCACAGAAAGACTGCTGCTTACTGGCTGGCTGCTAACTGCTTGCTCAGCCTGCTTTCTTAGACTACCCAGGACTGCCTGTCTAGGAAGGCTCCGTCCACAGTCAGCCGGGCCTTCCCACATCAGCCACTAATAAAGACAATGCTCCCATAGGCTTGTTCACGGGTCAGTCTGGTAGGAACTTTTTCTCAATTATGATCCCCTCTTCCCAAATGACCCCAACTTGTGTCAAGTTGACAAAAGTGCTCTGATAGCTAGTTGTACCTTGAATGTGACCCAGGGTGACACGCTTTCCTGGCTAACCATTCAGTGACCAGTTCACAGTTATTTATTGATTGCCTGCTGTGAGTGTGTGTGTGGTGGTTTGAGTAAAAATAAAAGTGGTCTCCATAGGCTCATAGGGAATGACACTATAAGAAAGCGGAGCCTTGTTGGAGTAGGTATAGTTTTGATGGAGGAGGCGTGTCACTAGGGGAGGGGCTTGAGGTCTCAAATGCTCAAGCCAGGTCTAGGGTGACATTCACTTCCCATTGCCTGCCAATTCAGATGTAGAACTCTCAGCTCCTTCTCCAGCACCATGTCTGCCTGCCCGCCGCCATGCTTCCTGACATGATGATAATGGACTGAACCTCTGAACTTTAAACCAGCCCCAGTGAACTGTTTTCCTTTATGAGAGTTGCCGTGGTCATGGTGTCTCTTCACAGCAAGAAGACCCTAACTAAGACAGTGTATAATTGTAGAAAAAGGCATAAAGAGCACACTCTTCTCTCAAAGCTCATTTGTTCCAGAGAAGCCATCTTAACAAGCGCGTGAGCAGAGAGTAAGGTTATTTTAGCATTGTCGATTGTGTATATTAGAGAAATCTAGTGTAATGTCTAGCATAGAAATGCTTAATGAAATTTTCAAATCTGGTGTTTGCCTTCAGCCAGTTAAACCTGGCTTTGGTGTTGAGAACCGCTGTCTGCCTGGTGTCCCTGGCTGTGTCCCTGCGATGCCATGGGAGCAGTATTTCCTGTGCTTTAGGGTGGTAGATGTATGACATTATCAGAGCACAGGGACCAAGGCGGTGGCGTTTGGTGGTGAAGACATCACCAGGAGAGGAGGTGAGTCATTAGGGGGCTCGGTGTCATCCGTGACTCCTGGACGAGGGAATCGTCACCCCGCAGCCGGCCGGACACTCACTGTGTCCGTCTCACTCAGACTTCCGGTGGCCTGGTTTGCACAGCCTCTGCAGGACTTCCTGTGTTTGCTGGGTTTGAGGGCCAGCGCTAGGCATCCGGGCACCTGGAAGACTAAAGGTAGTGCAGATGTGGGCGGAGGGGCTCTGAGAAAAGGCAAGAGCAGGCGCAGGACTTGGGAAGCAGCGGAGCAGTGGTCTGGGAGGCGCGCGGGCTGCTCAGGCGAGGTGGCCTGTGCAGCAGTTCAGCTCAGATGATGGCTGGGGTGAGACAATAAGCGTGTGTGGCTCCTCCTCCTTGTTCACCCTGGAGTGGCAGCTTTGATGCGCTGTCCTCTGAGAGTCCCCAGCTTGGAAACGGTTTTTTGTTGGTTTGTTTGTTTGTTTTGTTTGCTTTTTAGTCCCCCTCCCTCATATTTGAAGCTGGTGTGGGGGACACATGGCGGCAAAACTTTCTGTATTTGTTCCTCCATTCTGTATCACCCTGCCATTCACGTTCTCTGCTTGATTTTCTTCCTTGATTCTGTTGTTTTGATACCAGCCATCCCGACTCCCCAGAGCTGTGGAGTTCAAGGGCAGTGTGTACCTAGTGCCTCTGGCGAGATCAGCTCTTATCTCGGGAAGGGAGGGTCCCTAAGAAGATAGAATTTAGTCCTCAGAAGGCCTCTCGAAGACTGAGCTGCACGGGAGGGTAGTTATGAGAAAACTTCAAAGCAGACACAAGCCTTTGGTAGCATCACAGCAGGGGGAGGCACTGGTCAGGCTCCACCTTCTAGGGCTCACTTCTAAGAACAATGCCAATACCTTGAAATTTAGATAAGAACCTTTGAAGATTTGATAATGTGAATTTCCTGAGTGAGCTGTGGCGGCATGCCTGCCATATCCCCTGTGTTAGGAACAGGTCAATCAGGTTTCAGGGTTCTGGTCACCTGTGGCCTCTCCTGGTCAGCCCACACGTCTGCTTCAGAGGTGCAGTGGCTGTGGGAACTGAGGACTTGTGACAGTCTCAAAGTAGTGGCTCAACTTTTGAAATTGAAGCAAGACTTTCCAAGTATTTTTGCATTACTGCCCTGAGATGTAAAGGCCTGACATTTGGTCAGAGGCTGTTAGAAGGCCAGTGTGACTTTAGTGTTTTCAAGTGGAATCAATGGCTATTCCTTTTGGCTTAAGCACACTTTAAAAACCTAAATATAAAACACAAAAAAATACTTGGTGAAAAGTACAATCTGAGCAAGCTGTATATCAAGAAGAGGGTCTACACTCACCCTGAGGAAGAACGTCGTAGCCGAACAGAAGAAAGCTGGCCTCAAAATTCCAAAGCAGTGAAGCATGACAAAAATTTTGAGGATAATTAACACTAAGAAATATTAACTGACAAAGAACAGCTGTTGTTCAGGATAATTGAGAGATTAATTTTCAGCTAAACGCTTTATATCAAACATAGTCAAAAGTACTTGTGGTCTGAATGAGCATGGCCCTTATAGGCTCCTATATTTGTACGCTTAGTTCCCAGTTGATAAACTGTTAGGGAAGGGTTAGGAGGTGTGGCCTTACTGGGGTAGGTGCCTTTGATGGAGGAGGTGTGAAGTTTCAGGAGCCTACAGAAGGCCCAGTCTCTCTCTCTCCCTCTCCCTCCCTCTCCCTCCCTCCCCCTCCCTCTCTCCCTCTCTCCCTCCTTGCTGGCTGTAGATCAGGGTGTAAAGCTCTCAGCTACTTCTCTAGCACCATGCCTGTCTGCTTCCCACCATGACGATCATGGACAAACCCTCTGAAGCTGTAAGCAAGGCCCCACTTAGATGCTTTCTTTTATGAGAGTTGCCTTGGCCATGGTTTCTCTTGACAGCAACAGAGCAGTTAAGGAGGACATCTCTGTAAGTAGTATTTCAGCAGGTGTGCGGAGCACTTGCTTTAATATCATTTCCTGTGCCTGTAGAATGACTCAGTTGGGTTTCTTTTGAAGGCAGAGGGATTGGAGTTATTTATGTTGTATCATGGGAGTTAAGATGTGTAGCCCCCACTGGCTGAAGGACCATCTGAGAATCTTGTGATAAAGTGCACTTCAAACTGGCATTCAACCTTCTGTTTTGATCTGTTTTTATCACTTGAAGCAGGCTGAGTTAATGAAGGAAAGGGGCTCATTTCACTCATAGTTTTGGAGATTCCAGGGCATAGCACTGGCCCGATGATGTCACAGCTACAGGAGGACATTTCTGTGTGGGTAGAGATCCCATTTTGGAAACGGATCCCCGAGAGGCTGGGCTCCCCTATGTCTTTTCAGGGTGTCCCCTTAATTACCCCGCACTAGGTTCCCTCTTTCAAAGGTCCATGGCTTCCCACCACTACACAGAGGACCGAGGGCTTGCTTCCAACCAGCTTGCTTGATGCTGAGATAGACTCTGAGACCCTTTCAGGGTGGTTTGACCTGGGGCATCCGGCACAGAAGAAGGTGGGTATTTGGAAATCCACCATAGTGGGTGACTTAGATTGTTTCTCCTTGGTTCCTCTCCCGCCATCAGTGAGAATATGAAAGAGAAAGATGGAAGGCTATGTGCTTCTTTTACAAGAAAAATTACATTTAAGCCAACATTCGCAGGTATAGCAGAGCCAGGAAGGCTAAATTGATAAATTTAATTAATAAAATAAAACATTTCAGGACTTGAAAAGGCTAAAAGCTGAGGGAGGAGTTCGTCTTTCCCGGACTCTCCTATTTCCAGGGTATATTTCACGTGGAAACATGTGGTGACGGAAACCCTGGTGGGGGAGTTCTTAGGTGAGCTAGTGGGAGCCCCGAGAAGAGCCCCTGTTCTCTGCAGCAGCAGGAACATGCCAGCAGAGCTGTGGGGTGCAGGCGGGAGGTGGGGCCTCCTGGCTGTGGGTGTGGGTGAAGGAGGCAGGATGCTGTCTCCCAGCTTGGCTTCTCTTTGGTCCTCCAGTGGTTCTCCCTCCCTTTGGCCATTCCCTCTGAGATCTCTCCCGTTATCTGAGAGGAGGTAGACAACCTGCTGTTCATTTGTGTGTCTGAGTGGTTCCTCCAGAGGTGTGAGAAGTCATGATTTCTACTTTTTCTGATTTCAAACTATGTGTTTTTTTTTTAAATCTTTGTTGAATGATAGTTGTTTTTCTCTTTTCAAAGTGTTTTTTTTTTTTTTTTTTTCCGTACCTTTGAAAAGTTTCTCTGTTGTCTTTTGTAAGTATACATCAAAATGTCTTTGGTATGGAAAAGTGTTCCTCACCCACACAGTTGCCAGCACCTGCCCCAGGAAGAGCCACAGGTGATGATGACTCCTGGTATGTGCCCTCCCAGGACCTGCACACTGGCCTGATTGGCACTGTGTGGCCAGGGGTCTGTTGATTCTTCATCATGGGTAGGCAGTGTGAGCAGCGAGGTGAAGTCTGGACTCTGTATACCGCACATTGCATATCGCATGCTGTCACCGTTCTAAAGCGACACCATCCTCAGTGTGAATGTTCCAGAACTTAAAATACGCAGGTGATGGTTTCATGGCAACCTGTAGAAACTGACTCTAGGCTGTCAGCCTCTCACTGTTGACTTTTTTGTGTTCGATGCTCTTTTCATTGCTGAGAAGGATTTTCCTCAACAGGACAGCTAATCAGTTTCATCTTTTGACTTTGTGCCCTCTCTGCACATTCCTGGTTGGCTCAGCTCTCAACCTTCCTGGCTCCGAGTTCAGCCATGCTGTTGGAACAGGAAGAGTTCTTATGACAGTGTCATGTTGAGTAACAGGTTTTGTGCAGACTTTCAGCCAGGCAGCTCAAGATTGGGCTCAGCCACTAAGCCTTGCCTCAGCAGCCTTCTTTCTGAGCCAGCTTCCACACCCCTCACATAGCACTCAAACCTCTTCAAAGACTGAAGCAGGGTCGGTTGGTCAGCCCCTGACACAGGTGACCTCAGACGACAGCCAGGTACATTGAAAAATACTCGGCTATTAATTTTCCCGGTGTATGATTCTGCGGGTTTTAAATCATCTCGGTTCATGTGACCACCAGACAGAGGACACGGCACACCTGTGACATGACCCTCTCCCATCCTGGCTACACTCTTGTCCATCTGATTCTGCAGTAACCGAATGGTTCTCTGGTGCATGGCTTTGTTTTTCCTGGCTCTGTGGATGGAATCAAGCGATGGCTAACTGCTTCCAGCCTCTCGTGTCTCTTGGCACCTTGGCTCTGAGATCCACCGGAGCTGTGGTGTACACGGGCTGTGTTCTCTGTTGCTGGGCTGTCTTTGGTTGTACACGACTGTTTTGCATCCCCAAGCCTCTGCTAAAGCACAGTTGGGTAACTTCCTGTGTTTTGAAGTCAAGAATAATAACAATATGGCTTTGCAGTAAAAGTGCCCGCCACGCAAGCCTGTTGATCTGAGTCCCATCTTCGCAGCCTATGGTGGAAGGAAAACATGGTCACAAAAAGCTGCCCTCTGACTTCCACGTACGGACCATGCCACACATGTGCCTGTATTCAGATATCCATATCACATACGACGACAACAACAATAATAAAACAACAATAAAAAAAAGGGTTTTAAAGAACATAGAGGAAGACACTTGACATGGCACTCTGGCCTCCATACACACAGGGCATATGTATGCCCATGTACCTGAACATACGCTCGCTTGTGCATGCGCACGCACACGTGCACACACACACACACACACACACACACACACACACACACACACACACATACGAACCTGCACTCACAGACTATACATTACACATACACAAATAAAAAAGAGTAACATTTATGCCACTTTACATTGTTTTCCGAGGAGTGCTGAGAAGGTAGGAGGTCCCTGGCCTGTTTGCTTATTGAAGAAACTTGTGTGTCTGTCTGACATGTTGACATGAGGGCATTATTGTAAAATGTCCCAGTCTTTATACATACCGTGTGTTCTGTGTTTCTGCTGCCTACGGTTTCCCATGCATGTAGTTCTATGGTGTTTTATAACCTGTCAGTTCTCAGGAATTGTTGGGTGGCGTAGCTTGCCATCCATTTACTTAGCCTCTTGTGTCTTACGTAGTGTTTGGCATGGCAGGATGTAGATGATGTTCGTTCAAGGACTAGAGACCGAGGGACTGAAGGGCTCATTTGGAAGCACTGCACTTGTCTCCACAGAGTTAACTCTGTTCATGGTCAGACAGTTCAAGGTTGTATTTTTTAGCACATTGTGTAAAAGCAGTTCTTTGTCACTACACACTGGCCTTTAGAGTAAATATCACCGGCCACAGGAAAGGGTCATCTTTGGCATCTCAGGGCTCTCTTCATGCTGTGGCCTTATTGCTGTATGAAAGAATGAGGTAAAGGGAATACACACACCATCCAAAGTGTGACGGTTACAGCCATCTGACACACACACCAAAGTGTGACAGTTACAGTCGTCTGACACACACATTCAGAGTGTGACAGTTACAGTCATCTTACACACACATTCAGAGTGTGACAGTTATAGTCATCTTACACACACATTCAAAGTGTGACAGTTACAGTCATCTGTCACACACCAAAGTGTGACAGTTACAGTCATCTTACACACACGCCAAAGTGTGACAGTTACAGTCATCTGTCACACACCAAAGTGTGACAGTTAGGATCGTCAGAGTTTTTCTGAGTGATCCGAGTTGGACCAATGGTAGAGGTGAAGCCTGGGAGCCGTTCTGAGGCTGGAGCAGCTCTTCTGCCCTCTCCACTCTCTCATCTCCCGTCAGAGTTAGTCAGTTCCAGGTGGTCAGCCCTGAAATCGCACACATGGAAGAGAGACTGAAGGGACCCAATGGGATGTATATGTATGTGTCTATTCGTATATGCAACAGTAGCTTTTAAAGAAATAGCAGCAATGGATTTGAGAGGGAATGAGGAGGGCATGGGATGTGTTGGGGGAGAAGAGGGAAGGGAGGAAATGATGTAATTATATTTTAATTTCAAAAATTGTAAATAAGCGCATTACAACACTTGGAAGCCGCCTGTGGTCTCCCTCGAGTTCTCCCGTGTGAGGTCGTCTCAGGTGCTGGGAGCTGCTTATTATCAGAAATTCTGCTGTCACATCACGTATGGCTTTAGGGGTATATGCTGGGAAGGTTCCTAGGTCTGGATGGATCAGTAAAAGAAGGGCTGCTAGTGCCCAGGTCAGAGGTGTCCGCTTGTCGTTGGGCATCATGTGCCGCAGAAGCCAAAGCCTGGGG
>CABHPP010137154.1:0-44616 GCA_902168425.1 Peromyscus attwateri | reverse complement strand
GAAAGATGGAAATATGACATAAATAACCATAGACTTACTTACCTCACTAATTTAAAAAAAATCTGGTGAAAGAATCATGAAATTAGGTTCAGCCTCAGACAAAGGCCTGATTCTGCTTGATTTCTAGAGACTTGCTGGGTCTTTACACATGACAATGCCCTGAGAGAAAAAGCTACGCTCACACCCACAGCTGAGGGTATTTAGAAGGACTTTTTCTAGCTTTGGACCACACTGGCTCATTAATGAGCATTTTGTTGTTGTTAAGGAAAATGGGTTAAGAAAAATAATCCAATTTTAATTACACATGTAATCAGCAGACACAAAACACATCTTAATTTGGTGTCACAATAAATAGGATTTTTTTAATCAATGACTATTAAATGAAGCTATGAGTATAATTTGAGTGGCTTTGCCAACTTGTGCTGTTGTTGTTCCTGAGAAGGAAAATGCTACTTCAGACTCACAGAGATAAAGGAAACAAAAATGGTAGACAAAAAGACCCCATCCTACCAAAAGGACACTTGCTCAACTATGTTCATAGCAGCTTTTTTCATATTAGCCAGAAACCGGAAACAACCTAGATGCCCCTCAACTGAAGAATGGATAAAGAAAATGTGGTGCATTTACACAATGGAGTATTTATTACTCAGCTGTTAAAAAAAATGACATCATGAAATTTGCAGGCAAATGGATGTAACTAGAAAAAAAATCATCCTGAGTGAGGTAACCCAGATCCAGAAAGACAGACATGATATGTACTCACTCATAAGTGGTTATTAGCTGTTAAGTAAAGGACAATCATGCTACAAGCCACAAACCCAGAGAGGCTAAGTAACAAGGAGGGCTCTAGTGGGACACATGGATCTACCTGGGAAGTAGAAATAGAGCAGATTTTGTGAATGGGATGGGGGTGGTTGGAGATGGGGAAAGGAGGGATCTGACTGGGAGGGAGGGATGGAAGGAGAAAGTATGGGGAGTAGGTGGGCACTTAGGGGGTGATGTGGAAATCTAGTGCATTGGAAACTTCCTGGAATCTATGAGGGTGACCCTAGTGAGTACTCCTAGTAATGGAGGATATGGACCTTGAACCAGCCATCTTCTCGGGCTAGGCTCCCAGTGGTGGGACTGGGACATCAACCTAGCCTCAAAACCTATGACCCACAACCTGCATTTCCTGCAAATTGCGCTGGGACAATGGTGGCTCAGAGCTTGTAGGAATGACCAACCAAAGACTTGTCTAACTTGAGACCCATGCTACAAGAGGGAGCCAATGCTAGACACTGCCTGTATGGCCCAGAACCAGAAGCTGGATGGTCCAGAGACCTAGGGTAGAACCAAACACAACTGGTAGGGGAAAAAAATCAATGAAATGATTCCTAAGGATATTCTGCTATACTCATAGGTCAGGGCCTAATCCAATTGTCATCAGAGAGGCTTCCTCTGGCAGCTGATGGGATGCAGAGATGACATGAGATACAGAGACCCACAGACAAACATCAGACTGAGATCAGGGAACCCCACAGAAGAGGAGGGATAAAAGTAGCCAAAGAGGTTGAGGACACCCAGAGAACACAGCCCATGGAATCAACTAAGCAGGGCTCATGGGGGCTCACAGAGATGAGAATCAGCAATCGTGGAGCCTGCATAGGTCTACACTAGATTCTCTGCATACATGCTTTGGTTGTTTAGCTTGGGGTTTTGTGGGGTCCCTAACAGTGGGTGTTGGGAGTGTCTGTGCTCTTTTGCCTGCTCTTGGGACCCTTTTTCTCCTACTGGGTTACCTGACCCAGCCTTGATATGAGGGTTTGTGCCTAGTCTTATGGCATCTTGTTATGTCATGTTCAGCTGATATCCCTGAAACGCCTGCTCTGTTCAGAAGGGAAATGGTGGAGCAATGGATCTGGGGGGCAGGGGGACTGGGAGGCGTGGAGGGAGGGGAGACTGAGGACCGGATGTATTGTATGAGAGGAATAAACAAAAAGAAAAAATGTCACCTTTTTCCATCCCTCCCTCCCTCCATCTATCCATCCATCCATCCATCTATCCATCTATCCATCCTAGTTCCATCAAGCACAGTCCTCAGACCCATCTGCCCTGGTGACAAACAGAAATGATTGCTCTCCAAGAAGCCTTTTTCAAAAGAGCCTCCTGACCTTTTCCAATGACCACCAATGTGAGATGCAGTGTGAGTGAGGGGTCTTCTTTCATATCGATCTTTGGTTTGTTTTCTTTTTAATTTTTTTTTTGTTTTATGTATGTGATGCTCTATCTACACATACACCTGCATGCCAGAAGGGGGCATTAGATCCCATTATAGATAGCTGTGAGCCACCATGTGGTTGCTGGGAATTGAACTCAGGACCTCTGAAAGAGCTGCTAATTCTCTTAACCACTAAGCCCATCTCCCCAGCCCCTCGATCTTTGGTTTTTAAGGGCAGGTTATTGCATAGGCTAACAGATGCATACAATGGGGCTCAAGAGAAAGAAACTGAGTAGTAGATGTGTAGATACTGATGGATACTGAAGGCTTCAGCATCCTTAAAAATGAGTTCAAGGTATCAGTGATTCCCACTCTCTGGGACCACATGGATTATACTCAGAGCACTGCTGTCTCCTCCAGGGATACCACACTCTGGGGTGAACTCAGGAGTCAGCACTTGGCATTCATAAACACTCTGTGCATGTCCACATCCATAGAGAACCATGAACTACACTGAAGTTACCGTAGTAAGGGATAGCATAGAGATGGCCCTGTTTTGTACACTGTACCTGCAAAAAGGACCATTCCAAAGCACCAGCCGGTGTTCCTCAGGACGCAGCCTCTCAGGATTATCTTCTGGTTGCTGAGGGTGTGTTTGCTGTCCTTCCAAGAGAGGACTCCAGAGAACTTGTCTAATTTGTTGTTAGGTGCCTCACAGACAACAATCCCTAGAAAAGAAGCAAGTCTCTTTAGACTCACTGCTAACTTACTTCAGAAGCCCATAGTAACACTTCAGCGCCCAACTGCTGATGTGCAAGGCATTGCACTTCCCTTCTAGAAAGCACGCTGTTACACTTGCAAGATTTGTGCTGGGGAAAAAAATAAGCTACAACATGCAAAAATGGAAATTCATCAAATATTTCTAAGCAGGACTGTGTACACTGACCTATGAGAACATGAGAGACATGAGATTTCTTTTTCCATTAAAAATATTTCTAAGTATCTATTTTTACTCTTAGGATATAGATAGATAGATAGATAGATAGATAGATAGATAGATAGATAGATAGATATAGATATATAGATATAGATATAGATATAGATATAGATATTAGTTTTTCGAGACAGGGTTTCTCTGTGTAGCTTTGCATCTTTTCCTGGAACTCACTCTGTAGCCCAGGCTGGCCTCAAACTCACCTGCTTCTGCCTCCCAAGTGCTGGGCTTAAAGGCATGCACCACCACTGCCTGGCTATCTTGGGATATATTAAAATGATTTTTCACAAGTATAAAATGATAAATGTCCACATTGTTGTTTTTACTTACTGTAAACTGCCACATGAGTTAAGACGCCACAGTTTTGGTTTTGCAACAAAAGTTAATCAGTTTTCTATATTCGTGGTAAGAATTTGAGGTCTTAGTATACCACACCCCAGAGAAACCTGAGCCTTGTTTGCCCTGTGTGCCAAGATTCCTTCCAGGTGCCCTGTGCCTCTTATCTTGATTTGACTCAGAGTTTTGTGGACTCTAAAAGGCAGCACATAACTTGCTCAAACTAGCCAGAAAATGTTTCTGGCTTTGGTGTTTTGGTTTGTTTTTAATTCCAAGTAAGGACATGCTTATTCCAAATCAATGAAATCGATTCTTTCCATTATTTCAAACAGAACACGCACATTCAGGGTGGGAGCTTCCTAGATAGCAAGAAAAAACAGAAATAATTTTTATGGACACTTCACAAGACGTACCTATTAGGTTCACACGCATTTGCACTATGGACAAACGTGCTACATTTTTAGAAGTAACGAGACATGGGAAAACAGAGTGCTGAGGAAAGAAAGGAGGGAAGGAGGGGGAGAGACGGGGGAAAGACAAATGGGCGAAGTGGGGTAGAAACACCTGGGCCCAGGTCAGAATCAAAAGTAAGATTAGCTAGCAGCTTTCTGAGACAGAAGCGACAAAAGTACATTTTAAAACCAGAAGCCAAAAAGGAGGTTTGGAAAAATGAAAGGGGGAGGGCCCATCTTCAGCACTGGTTAAGCCAACCAGCTAAACCGGGAGCTCTAACCAGTGTTATCTTGGGCACTGTGACTTCATCTAAGACTTAAGATCTAAAGCACAGTAGAGAGAGGGGTCCCATTCTCTCTCTAAGCCACCTTCTGATACTGAAGAGATTTCTGAGTTCACCTCAGAGTGTGGTACCCCTAGAGGAGACAGCAGTGCTCTGAGTATAATCCATGTGGTCCCAGAGGAGGTCAGCTGAGACCAAATAAACAAGTAAATAAAATATGGTTTGGCTCATAGCTTTGGAAATTTCTGTTCAAAATTAATTGGTCCAAATAGTTTGTGTCTGTGGTAGCACATTATAGTAGAAGTGTGTGAAAAGCTATCCGATTCTCCTACAGTCCCCTTCAAGGGCACACCACTGATGACTTGATCCTCCCTCTAGGCCATACATCTTAAAGTTCTATCACCACACAGTAACATTGAGCTGGGCACTGTGTCTTGATCTAAGAGTTAAGATCTAAAGCACAGTAGAAAGAGGGGTCCCATCCTCTCTCTAAGCCACCTTCTGTTTACTGAAGAGATTTCTTGCAGGGTTTCTTCCTTTCCTAGAATGCTGGTTTCCCTTTCAAACTATAGATGCAGCTCCAGTTGTGAGTCAAGTAGCCTGACCACTCCTGACCAGCCAGGCTGTTCATATTTCAAAATCAAAAATGAAACCCTCTCTAGCCTCTCCTTACCATTTCCTAATTAGCAAAAAAAAAAAAATGACCTCTATTTGGTCGTTCTGTGGGCCTTCCCAAACAACCAGTGGTAAAGCCTGCTAGCCTGGGTTTCACTGAGACAAACAACCTGTATAAGGTTGTTTCCTAGACCAAGTAGCTAAATTGTGGTTAGATCTCATTATAGCTTATTTATTAAAAAGTAAATTAAAATGAGTTTCAACTGGCTCAATTTCTTTGGAAAACTACATTATAGACCCAGAGCTTTTTCTGAATCCTCAGATTTCGTGAGGATTTTCTCACATCTCATCTTTTCCTTGAGCAATAATTTTCATTTCTGAGTTTCATGTAACCTTGAGTTGAGTGGGTCTCACCAGCAAAACCTGCACAAATAACAGGCTGACAGAAGCCCTTAAAATTTATACCAATTTCTTCACCCAAGACTCAATTTCCCAAACTTCAAATTTGGCCACTGTTCAAAAAAAATGTGGTTTGGGCTAAAACAACATGATACATGGTTCCTTGCCAATAACAATATAAAAAGCAGGTTTGTTTGATCATGTTCATTGTTGTAAACAAAGGCTGACATGGAGGTAAATTCAACCTTGAACATTTTGGCTCGCTATGCTCAGCAAGAAGATGTGCCCACATCTGGCCTCATACTGAGGGTGATTTCTGCCAGGGACCACAGGGCCAAGTTCTATATGAGCTCCTGGAGGCCAAGCCCCGCACAGCTTCCTAAAGAGTGTGACCCCAGTGCTCTGAGTACTAAACACTGGGTTTCATCACAACAAAACAATTAACTGATAGAGTGTTGTTTCCCCTTTCCTAGCTCCATTGGCATAAAGCATGAGTGTTCCCATTTCTCTTCCACTCTTTCCAAAGGGACTACCAGCTTCCTTTGCATAAAACACTGCACTCATCTCTATGCATTCCACAACTTACCACACTCTCTACAGTATAAAATCATAAAAATATTTGCTGGAGGAATAGTTGAAGAAAGTGGTTTCAAGAAAGGGATTGTGGGGCTGGACAGATGAATCAGTGGCTAAGGGCCCTTGCTGCTCTTGCAGAGGACCCCTGTTCAGTTCCCCACACTCTCATGGCAGCTACAACTCCAGTTTCAGGATATCTGAGGGCTTCTTCTGCATCTAAGGGCGCCAGGTACATACATGGCGCTCTTATATACATGCAGGTAAAAAGCTCAAACACATCATTTTCTTTCAAAAGGAAAAAGGTTGAGAGATGACACAGGTATTGCAGTAAATCTATGCTGTGGAACAATCTTTGTACACTGTAAATATGGTTTGCTCTCATTGGTTAATAAAGAACTGACTGGCCTACGGCTGGACAGGAAGAGAACTGGGTGTGAGAGCCAGACTTGGAGAATTATGGGAAGAAGAAGGGCAGAGTCAGGGGTCACCAGCCAGAGAGAGGGAGCAGGAGATGAACATGCCATGCTGATAAAGGTACTGCCACATGCAGAGTGTAAATAAGGAACATGGGTTAACTTAAAATGTAAGAGCTAGTTAGTACTAAGCCTGAGCTTTTGGCCAAGTATTTATAATTCATTTTCAGCCTCTGAGTCAGTTATTTGGGAACTGGCAGGCAGGAAAGAAACATCTGCCTACATATGGCACCCAACATTCAGCAACTCTATCCACATAAAACATGAGAAAGCTTGGGAAAGGGTTCTAGACACATAGAAATGGAGCCAAGAGCAGCTTCCTAGCTCGTGTCTCTCACGCCAGCTGTGGTACAAGAATGTGTCCCCTGGCTGCAGCCAGTGGGCTTGAGCTGCCAGCTCTGTATGACAGGTTCCTACAGTCTTTCATGCCAGCTGCAGTACAGATAGGCGTTTCCCAGTTTAAAGGCTCATACCATCAGAAAAAAAGATAAATTCAGATGAAAAGAGCCTCTAAACGGGTCACAGTGTGCTTAAAAATGTGCATAGGGTTGGGAGAGAAAAGAGAAAGAATATATACAGTCTTAAATTTAAAAATATAGTTTTAAAATAAAGTCCTTAAAAAAGAATAGAGTAAAAATAATAATAAGCCACATAAAGATGAAAAATACACAGAGAGTCTGGATACCATGTGTTATTGTGTTATCTTTGAATTTTTTGACTGCTGAGGAAGGACACAGCTGCTAAGACACACTGGGTTATGTGGGCTGCTAGATTAAACCAGCCTAGATATTTTGAAAATGAAAATTCTTGACTTCAGAATTTAAGTCAAAAGATACGTTACTTTGAGGGAGAGGTTATGCTTTTGTTTCCACAGGAAATGAGAGGCTGTGGATTCATTCTGGGTTAAAGAAAATCAGGTTTGATCAAGGAAGACCCCCTGAAACCCTGACTACAGACTACAGACATTAAAAAAATAAACCTAAAAGAACTACAAGACATGTGATGTATATTTTACCTGCTAAAACACATAAAAAAAAAAGAACATCTTTGGCTGACTTGTGTACAATGCAGTCTATACTTGCATTAATGCAGATATGTAAGTTACCTTTAAAAGTTTATGTATTTTCTGAGCAAGGAAACCAAACACCAAGGAAAACAGATGGTCCATGTGATCCAGCATTTTAAAATGTTACAGTCTCCTCAGAATTCTGCATCCAGAACAGCTTCAAGACTGCTGGCTGAGATGATTCAGCCTCACAGAATACTCCAGTCAGGACTTGACCATAATCCTGAATTTTCTCAGGATCCCCCAAAGATTACCAGTGCCCCTAATCAACAGGAAGTAGTCTAGAAAACTATGCTCACAATCCAAAAAAATGGGTTATGGATGTTTATTATCATTTAAGGGGGTTAGTTACAAGTTGTTACTGGTAATGGTCAAGAAAAAAGCTGAACAAACAATATTAGATTTGGGGATCTCATTCTAAAAAGAAAAGGGGGGATAGAGAAATGATAGGATAAAAGGGTAAATTATTGAGTCTACTTTTAAGCTAAAAAAAGCAACTCCTAGTCTTAGATATTTTACACTGGTATGAATTTTGATTTATTGATACAAATTCAAAGTTAATTTTGTTATACTGTATGTGTATTTCTACTCTTGGTTAAGGTATTATATTTATGTAATTCATTTAAAAATGTGATGTATAATTAAGAAATACTGATTAATAGTCATCTATAATAGTCAAACTTATAGTCATGTTAGGTATGTTTTCAAGGTCATACACAGATATATTTAGATAGATGGTCTTCAATCACTTCAAAGACTTAAGAATATATCATTTAATATATTTAATAACCTAAGGCTTTTCATGACAGTGAGACAAGTCTGCTCCTGGCAACACCAATTTACTTCAGAGAAGATAATGGGGATTGAAAAAACTCCATATGGAGTTTGTTTTCTTCATGGCAAAAGCTAGCCATGTGGGCAAAGAAACTGCCCTTGCCCCAATTGCTGACAGTATACTGTCCAAACTGGACCAGCAAGATGCAAAAGAAAGTGACTGCCAAACTTTCCAAGACAAAGTAGGACAGTCCTTAAGAATTCCCTGCGTCACAGGAAAGTCTGTCAGATATGCTAGGCCTGTAGGGCAGAGTTAGATGCCCCAACATTACAGAAGAACTTGGGGTGACTGTCCAGGAAGCCAGATGTCCCTGCCATTAGGTAACATTTCACCCTTCTGGGGTCTTTGATGGAGTTGACAGTTACAGTTTTCCTTACTTATGATAAAAGGTAAATAAGGTATAAAACTTTAGACTCACCAAGATAAGATAGATAATAAAGTATATTCTCTAATATTGCCAAATACAAATAGATTGGATATTCTAACTGTAATTCTTACTTGATAACTGGTTTTGTTGTATTTAATTTTACTATGTTAAAGTTAAAACCTTCTTTTTTAATTAGACAAAAAAAGGAAATGCTGTGGAACAATCTTCGTACACTTCAAATATGCATTACTCTCATTGGTTAATAAAGAGCTGACTGGCCTATAGTTAGGCAGGAAGAGACCAGGTAGGAGAGCCAGGCTAGGAGAATTGTGGGAAGAAGGGCAGAGTCAGAGAAGTCACCAGGAGCTGCAGAGGGAACAGGACATGCTGAAGGACAGGTAAAGCCACAAGCAACATGGCAGAATGTAGATTAATAGAAATGGATAAATTTAAGTTGTAAGAGCTAGTTAGTAATAAGCCTAAGCTATCGGCCGAGCACTTATAATTAATATTAAGCCTCTGTGTGTTTATTTGGGAATGGCTGATGGGACAGAAACTTCCACCTCCAAATCTATGATAAATGAAAAGGTAGGTATATTTTGACAGGAATCATAATAAATGAAGATTTGAATACCAAATATCTTAGAATGACCTAATTGTAATAGAAGTCAGAGAGAATGATGAAAACAGGCAGGCACCTTAAAGGACATGAGAAATAAGCAAAAATATTTGCCACCCACAAAGCATAAAAACCAAGAGATGCTCTTTTGGGACCCTACTTTCTTCCTTCTAATTCTACTAGAGGAAGATATGATAAATATTACAGTGGTAAATGGCTGGGAAGGATAAGAAAGTCATTTAGGGAAAATAGAATCATTTCTCCCATGGTCATCTTAATTGGAAATGATACAATCTCAATAATTAAATGTAGACATAATCAAGGTAGCTAATCTGAAGAGGCTATAAGGACGGAGCTAGGGAAATGGCTCAAGGATTAAAGTATTTGCTGTACAAGAATGTGGATCTGAGTTAGGATTTCTGGCACCCAAGTGAAAAAAACTAGGCATGGCATCATGTGACTGTATAATCCCAGTACTGGGAAGTAGAGACCAAATCCTGGGGTCCGTTGGCCTGCCCACCTGCCCAATTGGCGAGCTCCAGGTTCAGTAAAAGCTCTGTCTCAAAGAAAAAAAATGAGAGCAATAGAGAAAGCACTCAATACACACACAAACACATAGATACACACACTTGCACACATACACATATGCCAGGCTCACAAAAGCATAAAGTGCTGTATGCACTTTATATGGTAACATACAGTATACAGTGAGTGCTTGCTCCCATATCAACATCACATTTAGGGCCCGAGAACGTTAGCAATCACCCAGGCAAAGGCTTCTTTCAGAAGAGCCCGGGTGTAAGCCCGTCTTCCCCACTGTTCCTTAAGCTTTGTGAATGCAAGGCCTGGGTCATGTTAACCACGGTCTCCACACACACACTCTTCAGCATTGTATGAAATACACATTGTCCAAATGGATAAACAAACAAAAGAATGAATGAATGGGCATCGACTCATATTGTGTTTAAGGACTCTGTTTATGGGTATAGATGTAAGAGTGTAGACAGGAAATAACAGAAGCATGCCCAGCACGTCTCAGCTTTGATGCAGGTTGGTTTGAAGTTCTGGGCTTGCTGCCCTCAGTGATGACTTCCCTAAGAACAGGAGTGGGGATTTGGGTTTTCTGACACTTTGGAAGATAAATGTGCACCTATAGTATAGGAACAGAAAATGTGGCTTGATGCCAGCATAGTTTAGAAAATATTAGAAGAAAAGCCATAAGAGTAACTAGAAATAAAAAAAAATAGTGATATCCAGATGTGCCCAGAAGTTGCAAGCAATATGTATGTATGTATGTATGTATGTATGTATGTATGTTGTAGTATGTATGTATATGTGTATGTATGTGTATATGTGTGTTGTATGTAGCACAGCATAAGCAAGAACGTGCCTCATACATGGGTCTTGTCTGTTTCAACTTCCCAAATACGGTCAGGACCTTTCCAAAAGTGGATAATACTAACATCATTAATGTAAACTGAAAGATGGAACACTGGGTTTTGATTCCCATGGCATATGGGGAAGCCTTTCTAGTCACCAGAAGAAACCCTGAAATTTATTGATTTCTCTTTTATATTAACATTTGATTTTTAGCCATTTTATACCTATATGCAAGGACTGTGATTATACTCACACCCAATTGGCCTCTCTTATTCCTCTAATACTCCTCCCGACCCCTTCTTTCCAATGACCCCCTCCACACTGCTGTTTGCTTTTTCTGCATGCCCACAGGTCTTGTGCAGGTATTCTGTTCATGTTTGCAGCAGCCAGGTCATTTCACAGCACTCCTCCCCACTCACTGACTCTCCCAGGCTCCACCCTCTCCTCTGCAGAGCTCCTGGGACTTGAAGGTGGTGGCACAGATGTCCTGTTTGGGGCTGAGCACTCAACAGTCACTTATCTTCAGCACTTTGGTCAATTGAGTTCCAGCTTTGACAATTACCCACTGCTACAAGAGGCTGAGTCTCGCACTAGTCTATGGTTTAAGCAAATATTCAGAAGGCAGCTTAACTACGTGTCCAATTCACTAGAGCTTCAGCAGCAGATTCACTCTAGAGCCAGTGACCTCCCTAACTTTTAGCAAGTTTTGCAGCATCAAGCATGGATTCCTTCCAATGGAGCAGATCTCAAATTCACACCAAAAGTGATTGGTAACCCCCAGAATACTCTAGTACCAGTGGGCATGTGTTTCTGGGCAGGTAAGTGTTGTTTCGAACATAATCTACAGCTGGGTAAGATCACTGATAATTTCTCTCCCCCAACATTCTACACAGCACCTTCCAACACCTTCCAGCATTTTCTAGCACTATGAACACAAGTCAGAGGGAGCTCCTGCTCAATTCCAACTTCATTTTTCTATGTTCTAGAAACAAATCTATGAGGTACCTTCAGCACTAGGGTTTTACTGTCTGGTTCTGGTTGGCAACCAAGAGTGATGGCAATGGTTTGTGTTGTTTGGGAGGCTCCCTGACTAAGAATTCATTTTCTTTGTTCAGATAATCCAATTCTTCTGATGTTCTTCTGTCCTCCAGACACCTTAGTGAGGCTTCCCACTACACTCTCTCTTTCACTTGTGGAATCATTCATTTCCAGCTTAATTTCATTTTGTGGTTTTTTTTTTCAATAAGTCTATCTCTTCGTTGAATTTTATTCTCATATCCTAAATTGACTTCCTAATTTCAGCATCTGTTTGTGTGTATGCTTTTGGAATTCATTCAATACTTTATTACAGTCTTCTTTAAATTCTTGCAAGAGTTTATCCATGCCCTCTGTGAATTCTTAGAACATATTTTTTTCAATTATTTTTCTGGAGTTTTGTCTAAACAGCTCTCATTTGGGACCATGAGTGTGTGTGTGTGTGTGTGTGTGTGTGTGTGTGTGTGTGTGTGTGCATGTGCTGTGTATGAGTGTACGTGTGCTCACATGTGTGCGGGTGCAGGTTTGCGTGCATGATCGTGAAGGTCAGAGATTGCTCCAACTTGTATACTGTTGAGGCAGAGTCCCTTGCTGAACCCAGAGCTCACCATTTCAGTTAGACTGGCTGGCCAGCTTGCTCCCAGAATTCCTTGTCTCCGCCTCCCACACACTGAGACTGAGGTGGGCCACCACTCCCATCCGGATGCTCTGTGGGTTCTGGAGATCTAACCACCACCACCCCCCATCATGTCTGTGCACCAAGCACTTTTCCCACGGGGCCATCCCCCCATTCCAATCTTGGTTTTTTTATATTGGCTTACACATCTTCCATCAGCTGTAGTTTTTGGTATGGGTTTCTGATGCGCCTATGTTGAGTGGATGTTTAAGTCTCTGCTTGCTGTTACTGGGGCTTGGCTGGTTTTAGATCAGCTAGTTGAGGTTTTACATTCAATTGGGGTTACTCAGTCCTGATTTGAATGTGAGGTAGCTAAGGTGATTCTAGCCAGGCTAGGTTATACTATGACTTCTGACCTCGTCAGCAGGCACTTGCTTTGAGCTAGCAGAGAGGGGGTGCCTGGGTGGAGGGGTAGGCCTGAAGATAAGAGGGTTAGGATACAGGAGACAACAGGGATATCATCTCTGACCTGAATAGTTGGCAGTAACTCGCACAGATCCTGAGATAGCAGGATTAGGATGCCAGTGGAAAGAGGAGGTGTGACCTCTGACCTGAGGAGGCAGGAGCTCCATGTGGGTCCTGCGACACCAGAGATTGAAATCCCAGAGGGCTGTAGAGGTGTGGCCTCTAATTTGGGGGGATGTCATTTTCTCTGTGAAGATCCTAAGATGCCAGGGTTAGATGTGGCAGACATGGCAGTCAAGGTGGTCATGTCGGGCACCACTCAACAAATAGCCACATCTGTCACTTCTTAATATCCCTTACAGTAGCATCGGGGCTCATGAAATACAAGAGGGAAAAAGTAGACAAAAGGCACTGTGTCTCCTTCACCTCACCTCACCCTCAGTCCAAGTTCCATGGCTACAAAATGGGGTCATCTGCCCTGCCCACATCAGAACTGACATGAGCAGGAAATGGTTTTTACTGTGTTCACACCACTGAGATTTCAGGGTTGCTTGTAATGGCATTGTAGTCTAGGCTACCGGTGCCAAAATCTACGTAAAGGAAGAAATAGTTAAAACAACGATTTTATGCTTTCTGATCATTAAGAAAACTAAAACTCTTTGATTTATACCTAATTATATGCTGACAGACATATAAAGGTACATTGCTGCCAGGGAAGAAGTGAATAATGGTAAATTATATTTAGGTTGCCCTTTTAGGGCTCCATAAATAGTCAATACAGTATTTTAAGGAGTATTTTGAATCATGAATACAATTTACTTTTCTTGGATTCATATAACAGTAACATTTCATTGAAAAAAATTACTTGGTTACAAAATTTGTCATTTGTTTTAATCTAATCAAAATATTTCTTGGGCTATTCAAAGTTTCCTGGCTACCCTTCTAAATTAAATCTTAATTTGGAAGAATATTTTTCTATAAACATTTATTACAACAACAGTCATTTAAGAGAGATTAAAATATTAACATAATCCAGGCAGAATTTACAAGCAAATGCCAAGCACGGACCATATATATTCTGAAATGTGTGTTGGAGAAGAGTCACATTATAAACTTGCCTGGCCTTTAACTCAAGGGGCATTGCCAAGACCCTTTATCTTCATTATCTCTCAGTAAACTCCAAAGAAAACATTTCGGAAGGATAGACTTAAGTTAGTAAGACTCTTCAATAAATCAGACCAACCTGTATGGAAAAGATATTCAAAACCAACCTTGCAAGTGAGTAATGCATAAGACTATTGAGGAGTGGCAGGAAAGCCCCAGACTCCCTGGCATGATGCATAAAATTCTACAATTAGTGTCTCTTTTCCTTTACTTTTAAAGGAATTCCTTTGTGGTCATGGGACCATAAAATACAGCCATCTAGGGTGGATGGTATCTAGAGGCCTTCCATGGGACTTAAGAAAATAATGTTAGCAGCTGACCTGAGTTCATGGGAGCTCATGGTCTCTGGACCAACTTTAGGGAGCCTGCATGGGACTGACGTAGGTCATCTGCATATGTGTGACAGTTGTGTAGCTTGGTCTGTTTGTAAGACTCCTGGCAGTGACATCAGGACCTGTCTCTGGCGCTTAGCTGGCTTTTGCAAACGTGTTCCCCATGCTGGATTACCTTGCCCAGCCTTGACACAATGTAGGGAAGCTTTGTCTTGCCTCAACTTGATGTGTCCTGCTTTGTTCAAGCCCATGGGAGGCCTGCCCCTGAGTGGATGGGGAGTGGAGTAGATGGGAAGAGGGGGGTGGGGGGGGGAGGAGGGGGAGACTGTGGTTGGTATGTAAAATAAATGAAAAAATGTTATCTAAATAAAAAGAGAGAGAGAAAAAAGAAAATAATGTTAGCAGAAGATACAGCCAGAAACATGTAGAAGCAAAGACCTGCTGAGGAAGAGAGTCTGTGTTGAATGAGATGATGATGATGATGATGATGATGATGATGACAGTGATGAAGATGATGATGAAGCCATGGTCAAAAACTTAAGGCAACCAATGGCTGACTGTAACTTGGAGATTCTCATTGAACACCTACTGGTTTCAAAACAGTATGCCACTATGCAAAATACAGAAGCATGTGTGGCAGAAGGCCTGTCTTCATGAGTCATCGTCTAAGCACTGGTTTTGTTGCAGAGCCATAGGATGAAAAGCCAGCCCTAGGGCTGGAACTAAAATGCCAACCTGTTCACCCTCAGTGAGTCTACACCTAGATCCAGCAATCAAAAAGCTACCAAAAGAAGGTCACTATGGGCAGCAGGGAATGAGACTCATAAAAGAAGACATGAGGATAAGCTAGGTGGTGGCTTAATAAAGCCATGCTTGCCTTTAGCATGAGCACAAGTGACAGCCATTAGTGCCTGCAGAATTTTATGTCTTCCCACTAAGTAAAAGAAAGGAAGGAAGGAAGGAAGGAAGGAAGGAAGGAAGGAAGGAAGAAAGGAAGGAAGGAAGGAAGGAAGAAAGGAAGGAAGGAAGGAAGGAAGGAAGGAAGGAAGGAAGGAAGGAAGGAAGAAAGGAAGGAAGGAAGGAAGGAAGGAAGAAATCTCAAATAATTTGCTGTTACGCTGCCTTCTGGCTTTTAGATTTTTTTTTTTTTTTGTCTATTTAAAGCACTTACCATCAAACTTTGCAAGGCTGCTAATATCTGCTCCAAGTTCTGAGGTAACAGGTAGTGCTTGACGAACTTTTAGATTTGTTTCCCTGTTAAATGAAAGACATGACATGAATTTTTGTACAGAATAATCCAACAGAGGAGGCAGCACACAAAACCTAAATGAGGAAGCCCACAGAACCTGGTTTTGAGTGTCAGTCACACACACACCCCCATACTATCTCAGCAAAGCAAGTGGGCGTCTCCGAATTCTGGAGTTGGCACTCCACCCACAGCACATCTGTGTAGCATCGCAGAGATCTGTTTTGCATTTGTGTTCAAAAGAGCACAGAACAGAAGAAATATGGTCTCATCCAAACCTACTCACACATCCTATATGAGTTATAAAACACACTGGAACTAGAACACCATTGCCAAAAGGAGTCCAGTATCACTCCGACGTCTGCTATCTGTGGAGTTTTGTTTGCAAGACAGCCATGGCTACTTTTACAGTAGCTGGAATTCTAATGTGGTAAAGAATGCAGCCTTCCTCTTTAGAGTGTCAACCCAAGAAACTCTTGGTGTTGAATGGCACAGCCAACATGCTGGACAGATCACAGACAACTGCTCTTCTCATGAACAGAACCACACATGTTAGGCAGCAGGCTCTGCTGCGATGGCCAGTGGTGACCACATGGCTGTCACTCCCATACTGTGTTAAAGGGAGTGCCACGCCCGCTTCCTAGGGATTCTTTCCTCACTTTCTCTTCAGCAAACGCTAGTGTGTTTTCTGTGAAACCATGAGACCTTTAGGACGAGCTGGTTTTGCTTAGCACAGTTCTCTGAGAATCAGCCCAGTCCTTGTATCTATTAATAAGCTGTTCCTTTTTGTTGCTGAACAGTATTCCACGATGCCCCAGGTTGCTCAACCATTCATTTGAAAGATATCCAAGTTCTTTCTTTCCTGATGTAAGAAATGCATGTGCCCTAAGCATTCACTATAGAGCCTATGTAAATGTAAGTTTTCATTCCTCTGAGTAAAAATCCAGTTTGAAATTGCTGAGTTAGGTGGTAATTTTATGTTTAGTTTTTAAGAAATTGACCAATTGTTTTCCCTAAATGAATATCGCGCTTTACATTCCCTCCAGTAACACGAGGGAGATTCTGCTTCTCCAAATCCTTGCCAGCTTTGGAGGTGTCACTGTGCTGGTGACAGCCATTCTTATGGATCTGTGTAACAGAGCATTGTGGTAAACGTTCATGTCACTAATGATGTTGAGTACCTTTTTGTGTACTTGTTCGCCACCTGTGTGTCCCCTTTGTCCGAATATCTACTAACGTCTTTTGCCTATTTTCTAACTAGGGTTGCTTATTTTTTTAGTCTTTAAGCATTTGTATGTAGTAAAGGTAATTCAGGTGAAGTCCTCTCTCTCTCTCTCTCTCTCTCTCTCTCTCTCTCTCTCTCTCTCTCTCTCTCTCTGTGTGTGTGTGTGTGTGTGTGTGTGTGTGTGTGTGTGTGTGTGTGTGTGTGTGTTGCTCTCTATCTCCATCCACTTTCTCCCTGGAGAAACCAGCCCAGGGCCTTGAGCTTGCTAGGGTTGCTAGGGGAATGTTCTACCACTGAGCTAAGTCCCCATTCTTGTAAAAACTCTTAGGTCCAATCTAACAATCCTTTGACTAGCCCAAATCTCAAAGCCTTTATCCTATGTTTTTGCCTAAATTTCTTATAGTTTTATTCCTTGTATTTGAATTCAATTTCCTTATTAGCTATAAGGCTATTCGAGTTTTATGTTTCATAGTGAGTGCATGGTCTGTGTGCTTTTGGAGGACAGGTCTACTTCATCTAAGCTGTCAAATGCATGTGTGTACAGCTGTTTGTAGTATGGCTTCATGATCCAGCTGCCATTTTCAGGATGTTTTGTCAATTCCCCATTTGCTAATGGCATCCCGAAGCTGCCTCTTCTCTCCTTGCTCTTTGTCAGCCTTGCTTGAGGTTTCTGGATGAACTGATGTTTTCAGAGAACCAACCGTGTCCCATTGTTTTCATTCTGTCCTGTTTTGTATCAAGTTTGTTGTGTTTCGCTCTGCATTTGGAGTTTATTTTGCTATTTTCTAGGTTCTTGAGATGGAATGGACAATTGATTTGAGAACCATTCTCTTTTTGGTGCATGAATGACTTCAATGTTACCCATTCTCCTCTTAAAACAGCTTTAGCTGAGCCTGAACCTGTCTGCTAGGTTACACAGGCTGAACTGCTCCAGTATCTCATCAAGGCAATGACTTGAAAGGCACTGGCTAAAACGGTGTGCCTCATGCTGTCTGGTTGAGGCCTACCTTCACTCTTTGTCAGCTTAAGCAAGCTACCTGACTGTCTGAGCCTTGGCTTCGTGTTCTGCAGTAGATCTCATACAATACCACCATCAGGATTTCAGATCACCTGAGTCACGCACATACAGAGAGATAGTACCTATACAAAGCGAGTGGTCAGTGGTGTCAGCCAGACAATGGAATCCTCTGCCACAGAACTGAGTGGTCTGTAGCTGGACTCCAAAGCCAGCATCAAAACTGCATCATATCCCTCTCTCTTGTCTCTCTGTGTCTTCATTCGCCTCTTCAAGCCATCTCAATCTTTCTTCTTGGGAACCTTGATTCCCACCCTCACATTTTCCTTAGAAAATGAAATTCAAACAAACAAAAACCCCAAAAGGAACCTCGCTGAATAATCCTAGTGTAAAATTACTCATGTTCACATATTTAGCATAGTATTTCTGAAAGAAACTATGCCAAAAAGTCACTGTTTTCCAAACAAATTCAAGAGAAAAACTGTTTCAAAATGACTGCCACGTAGATGACAATGGACTTGATGATTTAGATTTCTATGTTTCACAAGGAAATAAAGAAGAAGATTTGTCTGACAGCTGAAGAAGACATTCAGGTTACACAGTAGCCTACCAGCTACTCGGATTAAGTACTCACCCATCGAGCTCGGCTGTTTCAACATAGCAGAGACCATGCGGCTCACTACTTGACAGGAGCAGCAGGTCGGCCTGGTTGAGAAACCATGACAGAAAGACACTTAAGAATCAGGGCTGTTGAAACCTCTCTCTCCTGCATCACCCCTTGGCAGCCACAGAGCGCCTCAGGCAACTGTGAGGAGTGAGGCAGGCCCTCCCACTCCTTTGCCCCTGCTACCATGCTCTGGATCTTCATGGTAGGAGCTGGGTTCCAGGCAACATGCAAATTACTAGTGATTTACGTTGCTGTTTTTGAAAGCCATATATAAATTCTATTTTTCTGGATTTAATAATTTCTAACGAAAAGCAGAACTCTCTCTCCGATAAATAAGCTAGTTAACACTCCTCAATGTGCTGGTATGTGAGCAGTTCAAAGCAAGGAAGGAGCAGCAGAGGTGAGGAGGGAGAGGGAAAACGGAAGGAAAACCAGAAAAAAGAAGAAATGAAGGCAGACGAGAGCAGCGTGGAAGTAAACGGGGGGGGGGGGGGGAGATCAGGAAATGATGGAAAGCCGTAGAACACCGGCAAGAGAAGAGAAAGTGGGCCCAGGCCAAGAGCACAGAGGGTGGTCGAGAAAATGGTGGACAGGACCTCTCAACTCCACAGTCCACTGTGCTTCAGAAAAGACATCACAGTTCAGTATTAGAATTCTGGCAGGCTGGGAAACTGTTTTCTCCTCGAATTTAAATTTTTATTTTAAAATAAATATAATTCTGAAAGATCCACCTTGAAAGAACTGACTGACCTAAGTTTCAACAACTTAGTATGAAACTTTAGCCTAACGATTTTCTACCTATGTCTGAATGATTAATAGTCCAAGTCTCTAGAAATCTTCTTTTATTTTGAAAAACATTCTAATTGCTTTATTTTCAAGTCTTAGGTGTTAAGTTCAAGATCAATCTACTCATTTAATTATCTTGATTATTTAAATTATCAACTAGAAATAGGGTGGGGGAAATGATGAGTGTAGTTTTGTCTAAATTAAGACTCTGTGGCAGCTCCTAGAGGAACAAATGTGTTTGAATCGTGGTGGCTCTTCCCCAGCTCTGAAGGAATCACCCCAGAAGCCAGTCAAGGCAGAAACTGCTTTATGAGCCCCTCAGTGTGTTCTATGGACATGCACACAGAGAGTGTGTCCAATTGTATGCCAATCTTGAACCAAAGCTTACCTAATCCTGACCCCCCAAAACGGAAACATCTGGGCTGAGGGGAAGATTCATCTTGATCCTGAGTCACTCAGTGAAGTTTCAGTATGTTCTAAGAGACGCATGACAGCAAAAAAGTAAATACTCTTTGAGGCTATGACTCTCTATCTCAAGGATAAAAAATAATTTTAAACAAAATCTAAAATTCCCTAATTGTGATCATGTACAATTAGACATCATTTCAATGCACAGCTGAAGATGCCTTTGGTACCTGGTGTCGCTTTGCTTCAAAACTCTGTGTAGATAATGATGCAATGTGTCTGTGCAATATTGAATTCAGCTGTGTTAACACTTCTGTGGTAAACAAGGGGCAGCTCTCAGAACATGCGACCAAGTTACCACCGCCACCTAGTGGACAAGTTCCTCAACCAGCATCACCCTGCTTCCCAGAGACTGAAACACACCTATCTTAAGCCCTCCTGCCTCACTGTTCCCACGCTTCTCCCTGGACACCAAGCTTCCTGCCTCTTCCTGTACCCTCTGTTGTCACCTGTGCCTATGCTATCTCTGGTCTTCCTCTCCTTGCTCCCTCCCTCTCCTCTCCCCTACTGCTAACAACTCCCTTAGAGGTTTCTTCCGTTATCCTTAAGGAGGGTGGTGGAGGGACAGGGTTGACAGTGTCCGGCAGAGGACACTGTGGAAGTCATAGCCACCCAGTCAGTCTTTCTAGGGCACTCAGCAATAATCTTGAAAGGAAAGAGCAAGAGAACTGGAGCAAGAATCTTGCTGGTCCCTGGCCATCCTTCTGTCGGAGGTGGTGGACTGCTATTGTGCGCAACACATGGTAAGGGCACAGCGGAAACAGAACAGGAAGGGGAAGTGTAACTGTCCGAAAGCCTCGGTGGACAAGGCCACTCGTCCGTTAACCCCTAGTCTTTTCTTTCGCCAGTTACTGATGCATGAACTCAGCAATAACTCCCACAAATGAAGCAGCATTTTCCAACACAAACACCTTGCCCCAGCTTCCCTGGGCAAGAGAAAAACCCAAGCAGATACCTAACAGAAGCCAAAAGGCAGTATTCCCACCAAAGGAAACTTGAGGATAACCTGCTGGTTATCTTTGAGCCCTCAGAGCCAAAGACATTGTCTCCAGGGCTCCAGACATTGTTGAGTTGTTTGTTTGAGTTAAAAGTTTGTTGAGTTAAAGAATAAAAGAAGAAAATATCAAGGAATATCAACCTACAGCCATGAACTTCTTTAAGAACCTATGAAACACTCTCATAACTGAATCACTTCATTCCCTCTGAAACTCTGTGACGGAATAATTCTGCTCTTGATGTCTGGACAAGGAGCCTGTGTAAGTCATATCTCACCCAGCAGTGAAGGAGGAAGGGCATCCCCTATATCCAGCAGTGAACTAAATTAACTAACTCATGTGCAGCCATCAGGACCATGCCCACTTGAAGAGCTAGAGTCTTGGCACCATCCTTGAAAATGTTCCAGGCTCAAGTTAGGGAACTAGAAACCGAGTTCCGAGCCCCTGATCACAAGAGAAATACTCAGCTCTGGTGGCTGTGGGCACTGGGATGACATCGACGAGAAACAGAAATGTCTCACTTTGCTTGGGGTGTCTGCTTTGCTTGTTGGCATTTGGAACATCCTGCTGATCAAGTGTTGGGATGCTAGCTCCATAGCAGAGGAAAAAGATGTAGTCACGGAACCAATGCCAGCATGCACCACTTTGGGAGCTTCCAGGATTTTCTAAACTGAGTTGTTCATCTTTACCAATGCACACATTATCTTTACCGTCATCCACATTATCTCTACTTTCAGTACAAAATACAAATTTTTAAAATTCCTACATCATGAGTCAAAACTCAATTAAAGCAGGAAGTGATGCTGTGTGTGACTATTGGTAATATTTTAATTCAAACTTGAAATTTCAGATCCAGTTAGTACACATTGAAAATTATTCGATGTGTACTGGATATATCATTTTGTTTTGCTTTGCTTTAGCAATCACATTTTTCAATTTAAAAAAAAATTAACTGGAAATAAGGAAGGGGTCTGAAGAGATGGCCCAGTGCCTATAAACACTTGATTTGCAAGCATGATGACCTGAGCTCAGATCTCTAACTTTCATGAATCCAGGTATGGCCACCTACCCCTGTAACCCCGGAGCTTTGGATCAATGAGACTTGCACACCCCAGTCCAGCTGAAAGATGGCAAGCTCTGGGTCCAGTGAAAGACCGTGTCTCAAATGAATAAAACAGAAAACACAAGAAGGCATTCGGTGTCTCCTCTCGTCAAAACACAGATCACATAGCCACATGTGTGCACATACACATCCTGTTGTGGAATATCTGTTTAACTAAGCAAAGATGTGTTGCATTTGTTTATGCTGTGTTTTTTAATTATGTAAAGGTGTGTTGCTTTTGTTTATGCTGCATTTGTTTAATTCTATAGAGATATGTTATTGTTTTATCTTGCCTAAGGCACTTGATTGGTCTAATAATAAGCTGAACGGCCAATAGCTAGACAACAGAGGGATAGGTGGTGCTGGTGGGCAGAGAAAACAAGTAGGAGGAGAGAAGAGAAGGGAGAATGAGTGAGAAAGAGAAGGAGACGTCTGGGGCCAGACAGACAGACAGACACAGAGTAAGACATACAGAATGAAAGAAAGGTAAAAGGCCCCAAGGCAAAAAGTAGATGAAGAGAAACAGGTTAATATAAGTTATAAGAGCCTGCAAGAAAAGAGAAGAGCACAAGATAAGGCGAGCACTTGTAACTAATAATAAGTCTGTGTGTCATGATTTGGGAGCTGGTTAGTGGCCCAAAAGAGAGCCTGTTACAGCATCCACACATACAAACAAATTCTTTATAGAAGATGGTTAATAACAAAAAAGAAAGCTAGAAGAATAACAGTGTGTGTGTGTGAGGGCGCTTCTTCACATACAAGCTCTTTCTCTAGGCCGAAGGAATTATTGTTTTTCCTTCTGAACTGGTGACTTAGAAATGGAGAATTGACCACTTACTTCTATTTTCATTTTGAGGAGAAAATTGTGTTTTGGCCTTTTATACTTTCACAAGAATCTGGGTTTTTGTAATGTTTAATATTTTCTTAGAGATTCTCAACTTAAATCTTACAACAAAGAATTTAACTGCAGCAGACACAGAAAGCCCACACCTCTAGGGAAAACCTTTCTACACAGCCAAATTCTCAGTGTTCAACATGGTCAGGTTCTGTACCTGGGTTGTTCCCACCACCAGGAAAGCCAGCAAACTGAGACCACTAGTGCTGAATGTGTGCCCAGTGTGAATGGGATGCCCAGCTCCAGGTTCAAAGTTTAGTGCCATCAAGAACTCTCTAATGTGTGTCCAGCAAGTTATGTGGTTCTCCTAATGCAAGTTGACCTCACTGTGACATATGAATTACATGATGCATTTTTCCCAATCCCCAAACAAAATGTAGAAGTCTAGAATTCAGTCCCAAATTCGGGGCTCTTGAATTAATAAAAAAGAGAGGGGAGGAGGGAGAAGAGAAAGATGGAAGGGAAGGAGAAAGTGTGGAACAAAGAGGTGTGTGGTTCTTGTCGTCTAGGAAGAGAGACCCTAATTGAGAAAATGCCTCCATCAAATGGCCTCTAGGCAAGTGTGTGGGGCACTTTTGTGATTTAGTGATTGATGTGGGAAGGCCCAGTCCACTGTGGGAGGTACTGTCCTTGAGTATGAGGTCCTGGGTTGTGTAAGAAAGCAGACTAAACAAGCCATGAAGAGCAAGTCAGTAAGTACCATTCCTCCACGGCCTCTACTTTAGCTCCTGCCTCCAGGTCTCTGCCCAGCTTGAGTTCCTGCCTTGACCGCTTCATGAGCTGTAAAATTAAGTAAACACTCCCCTCCTCTAGCTGCTTTTGGACATGATCTTTGTCAGAGCTAGAGAAACCAAACTAGGAGAAAGGAGATTGGGGAAACAAAGGTACCTAATTCTCAGTATGTCTACAAATTGGCAATTTCAGGTGAACTCCTTTTCTCGCCCAGAATTTATTGATAAAGAGATATAAATCAGGTTGAAAGTTTTAACTTTGAACAGATAGATGTGTACTAAATCTGAGTACATGGCAGATCATATGATTTCCAGCAGCCAGGTCTGGAGCCCCCAATTCTGAAAACCCAGACTCAAAGCAATTGTTCTGAGAAAAAAAAAGTAGATTGTAGTACTTGAGGAGTGGGGGGTCAGAGTTAGAGTACCAGATTTAACTCTTGGCTCTCCATTAGAAAATTATTTGTGGATACCATGCCTTTGTCTTACCTTCTACAAAGTGTAAATAATGAAACAGTACATAAACTGCCCTCCCTGGGTCAAGACAAGCAGTAAGCTAATTGATTCATATAAGACTATGTGACATAGTCTTAGCCATTGTGGTCATTATCTTCATGCTCAGACTTCCCAAGGTATACTCCAGAATAAAAAGCCCTAAGTAGATCTTCCTAGATATCTGTGAATATCACTCCCCAGACATAAGCCCCCCTGGCAGGCCCTGCCTCCAGGCAGCTGGGGGGACACTAGATGTCCCTGGTGATTATAGTGCATCGTATGTAAAAGCTTTGCTCACTTCTGAAACTATTTATAGGTGTGCAATAACTACACATGGTCAAACCTTGAGTGAAATGACTTGGTTAAAAGGCGCTGTGGTTTTTGGAGGACTTGGGAGATCCTCTTCTTCTCTTTTAACCAAAGAGTCAAGCAGAGAAGAACGGAGAGTTTTAAAAGTGTTAACGCAGTTAGAGCCTGGGCTTTGGGACTGGGGGCCAAAGAGTCTTGCCCATACTTTGCCAGGGGCAAGGGTGAGAGGACGCAAGCTATTAAGAGTATGGGTTTGGTGCCATCCCTCCCTCGTGAAAATGAGAGGATCATAAGCATTCTCTCCCTAACATCTGCTGTGTCCAATGTGGGAACTACAGGTCATACATAGGCATTTGAATACAGAGCAATTAAAATTCAAAATACATTCTTATGCTTGCCCCCTGGGATTCATTTCATGGGAGGCATTGCAACAGTACACAGAGACTTGGCTCCCAGCCAGTTCCTTTAATCATCTACCTCAACCCCACCCACAGAGGGTGTTCTGCTAACAGGTGTCACCTCCTAGTTTTATGTCCCCCATCTTTACTGGGTGGAAAGTAAGCCAGAGGTGTCATTTAAGTCACATGAAATAAAAATAAATCAATTATGAATGAGAACCTGGCAGACTACCCGTGTTTGAGGGGTCCAAGCCACAGGGCCAGACTTTGAGACCTCTGTTTTGGCTGTCCTGACAACATCTTGCTTATTTTTGTGTGGGTTCCCAGCTATTTTCCAAAACCTTAAGGTTGCCAGAGAGTAAGCCACTTGAAGTATGAACTCGTGGGCAAATGGCTGGTCCACCCAGAAGCTTCTTTGTGCATGCTCCTCCGCACTCTGCAGGCACAGATGGTGCGGTGGAACAAGCCAGATTCTGAGAGGGAGTGTCCAGCACTCTCCACTAGGTGCTTTTTTTTTCTTTTAAGAGATTATAGCGCCATATTTTTCCTTCATAAAATATCAAAACTTTAATAAAGAATACAGTTAGATTCAGAAAATTGCACACAACATAAAAATTTTTATGTGATCTTATATACATTTGATACAATCAATATAATAATTTGAATTTTCAGTTTCTGATCTGCACCATTTTTATCATCTTAAATTTGACTTTTACTGCAGTTATTCGTCTACATTTTAGTGACTGAACTGACTTTTACTTAAGAAATTGCAATACTGGTTGCTTGTAAATATAAATTATGATGCATTTGATGTGCAAAATCCTCACTAGTTCACCTTTTATCAATTTAGAATCATAACATGAATTTTATCTTTAGTGTGTTTCCTTCAAATGTGTTGCCATTTAAGAACACTAATGGCAATATTAAGAAATAGCATTCAAAATGTATGAAGATAAACTATTTAGGGTACTCAGGAGCATTTTTTAAAACTCTTATTTACATATTGATTTAAATTGTTCTGCATTTGTATAAGTTTCCTTAAGGGAACAAACAGGGAGAAAATTAGTGTTAATCTCCATTATCCAAGTCACCATGTCACTGAAAGTCACGTCTTTTAAAGTATTTATAATTGAAACTTGTTCTAATGCATAATGGTAATCCTTCCTTGGTGACTCCAGATTATCGCAGATTTACTAAATTTGCAAAATGCAAATACTTCAGTGTGTATTATTCTAATCTGAGATTGAGTCATACAATAGTGAATACTCACAGCGACAAACTGGTTATTTTCTAATTTAATGATGTCTCCAACTTTAACATTCATCCATTTTTCATTCTGCAGTCTGAGAAAAGAACAGAAATATTTTGTTCAACAATGGAGAAGAATAAAAAGTATAGCCAAAGGTTATATCCATATGCACATAATGGAGTAGAAGAACCAGACAAGACCTTGCTAAAGTGGGAAGTCAAGGGACTCATTCACAACCAATGAGCAATGTGGGTGTCAGAGAGGTTAAATACTTTGTGGATATCTGGTGAGTAGTGATACACCTAGAAAAAGCTCAAAATGCTGAACTCTTGGCTGAGGGTCTGTGAAACCAAGCCTTGATGCCAGCTTGGTGCCCTTTTTATACAACCTCCATGGTCTCTCAGAAGATCCAGCTACTTACATTCTTCTCAGGCTCTCAGCTAGTAAGTACAGAAACAGCACTGCCATTGTCTCAGACGTCAATTAACAGGAAACAAAAAGACAATAAGATAAACAGCAAAAGAGAATAGTCCAGGGCAATGGGTCAAATGCAAATAAAAGGAAAAGTTACAATTTTGGAAAGGATAAGAAGGATGGGTGATTTAAAATAAATAAATAAATAAATAAATAAATAAATAAAAATAAAAAAATAAAAAAAAAGGTGCCTGAAAGAACAAATGAAGAAGCCTCACAGCCTCCTCGTGCTGCTGTGGAAGGGTGGCTTTGGTGGCATTCTAATAGCCTAAGACTATTGACTCAGAACAGAGATCAATAGACCGCTAGCTTTCTTTGAAGCATGTGTATGTATGTCAGGGAGTCCCATGCCCAGTCTGCACCAAGTTCACAAAGGGCTTGTGAGGAAAAGCAATTGTGCTCATCAGATCTAGCCTTGGGTGACAAGTGAGTCTGAGTTGCCCAAAGCCAGACAGGCCTTGAAGAACAGACCACCTGCAGCCGGATACAGTGCACAGATCCTGCCTTCCGAAACAAACTCCTTGAAACGTAAAGCAGCTTTGCTTTCCAGCTGATCGTTCTCATCCGGCTTCTTAGAAATCCCTTCCTAGAAGCCAAGATTGTTGGAACAGGGTAGGTATCCCCAGTTAAGTCAGGTGAATTCTGCCGTGCAGCTTTTCAAAACTAGCCCAGTTTACTTGCTTTATAGGCTGGAAAATAGATTTAAATATTTATACAACTGTGAAATGCGCCTCACACTATCAACCCTGCTGGGTCATTTGGCTCAAGAGCTCAAAGGATTGTTCTTTAATACAGATCCAAGTACATGTTGTTCTGGAAGTTTCTCAGCTGTAGCATTTTTGTCTCTAGCCAAAATTGGATCATTTTTTCAGTGCCATGCTTTGCTGGACTCTTTAGCCCTGTGACACCGGGGGAATGGAGGAAGTCTTGTAAGCCTCACTGGTCTCTCTCTTTAAGGTACAGAGTGTTGCTGTTTATTTCTCGTGGGGACTCCTCCCTTGTAGCATCCGTGACATTTCTCAGGGGACTGTCTACTGGAGATATGACATGATGGAGCAGAGAAGGACATCTTGTGTGGCTTGTGGAAACTGTGCTGTTACTGAAATGCTCTGCAGTCTCTATTGAAAGTGTCTGTTTTGAGGAGAAGCTAGGACTAGGTGTGGTTTCGTTTTTTAAGTTCTACACCTACTTCCACGTTCCACCCTCACTCGAGGTTTTATTATTTTACACATAAGCACGTTCTTTGTGATACTTGGGATGTTGGACACTAAACATTATTGCTATTAGTCTAAAATATTAATGTAAATCATTTTATATTTAGACTTGTTTCATGTAGCAACACTACTAACAGTTATCTTATCTCAATTAATCCTCATGACAAGCCATGAGCTAGGTCCTGCTTCAACTTGAATTTTACAAGACCCTGAGGTTCAGAGAAGTTGGGACATTTACTCTATTTGAAGTATCTTTTTAAAATTCAGATGCCCACATACTTTGATATAGGCATCCCACTTTAAAGAGCCGATTATAAGAGAGCTTAAACATGAGTATACAAAGATGATCAGTGCAGCATTATTTACAGAATTCAGTTGGAAACTACTAATGTACCATGGTATAATTACTTAATCATACGTTATATATGTTCAGCAGAATTAAATGTTGTTACACGCATATTCAGCAGACTAGTGTAACCAAAGGAAAATGATAGGTCTAATGTGCTGGCATGAAACGGGTCTAAGTTCCATTGCTGTTAAAGGAAGACTATTCAGAAGCCTGTATGTGCATGGCAAGATCCATGTGTTGAGACAAGGGTGTTCTTACACAAGTTTTTTTTTTTTAACATTTTCTTCTATTTTTTGAGATTGTAATGTAATTACACCATTTCCCCCTTCCTATTCTTCTCTCCCAGTCCTCACATATACCCTCTTCCTTGCTCTCTTTAAAATTCATGATCTCTTTTTTCATTAATTGTTGTTACATGCATATATGTTTATGTATATACATACATATTTCTAAATACAATCTGCTCAGTCTGTATGTTACTTGTATGTCTGTTTTCAGAACTGACCACTTGGTTTTGGATAACCACTTAATGTACTCTTCCCTGGAGAAGACTACTCTCCCAGTACCAACCTTCCTTAGTAGCCCATAGTTCTTCACGTAGGGTTGAGGCCTTGTGAGCTTCCCCCTGTCATTGTTAGTGAGTCTACTGGTGTTATCCCTGTGGAGCTCCTGCTTAGGGAGTCATCTTGGTGAGACTTTATGGGTGTAGCTTCCGACATTCTTAGCAGACACGGTCTCACAGCAAACTCCCCGATCCTCTGGCTCTTGCAGTCTTCCCACCCCTCCCACCCCTTTCTTTAGTGTTCCCTGAGCCTTAGGTGTGAGTGTCGTATTGTAGATGTTCACTGGCACTGGGCTCCACAACTGTGCATTTTGATTAGTTGTGGTTTTCTGTAATGGTCTCCATTTGCTGCAAAGTTAAGTTTCCTTGATGAGGGGTGGGGACTACACTTACCTGTGGGTATGAAGACAAACATTAAGAGTGTGGTTAAGGGTTGTGATGGTTTAGTGAAGTGGTGGTTGCAGGTTCTCCTCTAAGATTCGTAACTTCAGTAGCCCTTGGTAGTTGGCTAGGTTTCCAGTACCAAGCATGGTCTCCCTCTTGTTGAATGGGCCTTAAATCCAACTAGAGAGCTGTTGGTTACTGCCAAGATATGCATGTTACTTCTGTACCCTTAGGGTTATCTGCCATGCTGATCGTTGTTTATATATATATTTTAACAAGCTGTCCTAGTTCGATTCTGTTGCTTTAATGAACACAATGACCAAAAGCAACTTGGGAAGGAAAGGATTTATTTCATTTTCTACTTCCGGGTCACAGCCCATCACTAAGAGAAGTCAGGGTAGGAACTAAAGTAGAGACCATGGAGGGATGCTGCTACTGGCTTGCCCTCCCCCCCATGGCTTGCTCAGCCTGCTTTCTTAGACAGGACCACCTGTCTAGAGATGGTGCTGCCCGCAGTGGGCTGGGCCCTCCTTTATCAATCATTAATCAAGAAAAGGCCCTCACAGATTTGCCCACATGCCAATCTGATGAAAGCAATTCTTTAACTGAAGTTCCCTCTTCCCAGGTGGCACTAGTTTGTATCAAGTTAATTTAAAAAAAAAAAAAAAAAAAAAAAAAAAACTAGCCAGCATTCATGCCTTTAAAGCCTCCACGAAGGCATTCCAGGAATGTTTGAGTAGTCGCCACTGGTGAAAGGGAACTCAAGAAACCAGAAGGAATGGGAGGTTTCATTTCCATTGTGTGCTCAGTTGTCAGTATTACATAAGTTGACATTTATAGGTCAATTTGGTGCAAAAAAAATCATGAAAGCTTCCTCTTTATTTGTTTATGTGTATAGGTATTCAGGCTGCATATATATCTGTGAACCACATGTATACAAAGTCCAAGGAAGCCTGAGAAGGGTATTGGATCCCCTTGAACTAGAGCTACAGACCATTGTGAACCACCATGTATGTGCAGGAAATTGAACCTGGGTCCTCTAGAAGAGCAGTCAATGCTCTTAGCCCCTGGGCCATCTCTCCAGCCCCATGAAAGCTTTCTTTAGTTTACATGCAGGTGGCAAGGCTTCAACTAGAACCCAACTTTGTCTGGCTATGAAATTCATATCATTAACAAATCTGCATTTATTGCTCATCTTACTTTACTTTCCATATTAAGTACACCCTACCTGCCTAAAGAGAGAATGATCCCTAAGGAGCTGAAGCAATCTGAGCAGGGTGATGGTGCACAGTCCCAGTATTCAACACCAACTGGTCCAAAGTTAGCGTGTAGTCATGGTCCCCTGACGTAGATGCTCCGTAGACAGCAGACGGTTCTGGTTCTTTTCTACCCCAGCACTGTCAAAGTTGCACTGGAGTAAAGAGGACCATTTAGCCCCCATAAGACTAATGATTACACTGATGAGTGGGATATCATTACACTGAGATAATAATGCTCATATCTTTAGAATCTACTTCTGTTGAAGAATTCAGGTGTCTCCCTCCTTTTTGTCCCTTCTTCTTAATAAAATGCCCCCACAGTGGCAAAGATTGCATGGGGAGGGCTGTGGTCGGCAGCTGAAGGGGTTTTCTTGATGATTTACCAAGGAGAGAAGGAAGGAGAAGCAGAGATAATAAAGCTGTGGTAAAGCTCCAGCACAGATAGTTTAACAATTTGCTGAGAAGAGCAACCAGCCACATGATGTCTTGCCTGATTATTCATATGAGTCCTACTGTGTTATTCAGAGGCAGAAACATACAGGCAATACTGAGTCTTCCCTTTTGGAATCAAATTGATCCCTTCATTTATCAGTTTTTACCTGAACAATAAACCTGCCAAATGTTGTACAAAAGGAACTTCTCTGAATCACTCTTTCCAGTGCCCCCCTAACTTCTATAAATTCTTAGGATTCGGACAATAGATGGTTAATCCAAAATGAAGCCAGAAAGAATTCAAAATCATTTCAAAGGAAGATTATTGTATTTGCTTGCCTGCATTAACAGTGAGGAAAATGCTCTAGACTGACCACAGAGAAAGCAGAGCTACTCAGTCAAAACCTTTGACAGCACATCCACAGAGATCAGTAGGCAAGATTTGATGGGTACATCTCTCAGGAAAGAACTCCGAATGTTGTAATTCCAGGATGAAGGACGTGTGTTACATTTTCTCATAATTTTTTGAAAACTATCAGACAAGCAAATGTCTACTGAGGCAGACTGCATGTAATTTTAATATGTTATATTAAAGTGTAGAAATGGGACATGCCAGCAGTGATGATAGAAAGCACTTTTCAGTGGCTTGATATGGTTTGTTCTACTCTGAGAACCTACTGTTTCTGGAAGTAATACCCCTAATTTCTTAACACAAAGTCTAACTAAAAGTAACCCCAAGAGATTATGAGCCTTGTCACTTATTAGATCTGCAGCCAGATTTTGTGCTAAACAGTTTCTAAGAAAACAGTTTTAACTCACTTTAAAATAAATTGTGATGTTTATCATCTTGAGTTCCTCAGAAACAGGATAACAAACAGGTAAAATTCTTGAGTAGTTGACCACCCACGGACATGTGATGTCATCCTCCATTAATGAGTTCAAGACCACCCTAATATGGCCAGAATCATTACTGCTGTAAGCTAGACACCACACTGCATGTCAGGGCTACAAGGGGCATTAGATACAAATTATATTCATCAAATAATCTAGAAAATAGTGGAAAATATAAGTCTGGCTCTTAAACAGATACATGTAAATCATCTTTGTCCTCCAGTACTTGGAGCACATGAATATTTCCAATCCCCAATGAAGAGCACCTGCACTTTAGAAAAATGACTTCACTGTAGAGTGCTTGCCATGCCTTTGTCATCAGTGGTCCAGGGAGAAAATTGATAGAGCCAAGGGCTTGTCTAATAAAGGATATATTAACTTTCAGTCCTCAAGATATTCCAAGCTTTCCCCCATGTACAGTGAGCTCATCAGAAAACTATATGCCTGGACTTTATTATGCTGATCCCTCTAGACTCGTCTTCTCAGAACCATGACTTCAATCAGGATTTACTTATGGTCAGAAGTGAAATATCTCTCCCCCTGAGGCTTCAACCATTACGTCATTCGCTTTTCTCTCAGCACCAGGATAAATCACATTGTTCATGATCACTAGATAATACATCCGTCCATTGGACTATTCGTTTTGTATCCTCGGCACCTCTGTTATGAGGAGAAACAGAGTTTAAGCTCATGTTTCCATGTATAGACAATAGTCATAGTGGATTGTTTAAACAAAAGCTAGACAATTTTACTAAAGAACTCTGTCTTCTGAAGATAACAGACAATCTTGATACTTGAAAATACAAAATTCTGATTAGAAGGGATTAGAAGCAGGAGATGATTTTTTTTATACCCCAAGGATAAAATATTGGCTTCCTACTTATAACAGAAATGATGTAAAATATTAAAAAAGATTGCATGTTGTAGGATCACAAAACACACACTTTGCCACTAATCAACCATGTGACTTTGCTCAAGATTTTGACTAAAACTGGAATTTCCATCCATGACTGTGTGAACTGCTCCTGTCAGCCTTTCGTGGCATCTGTTAGCTTGAGGTCTTCAAAGTCACATAAACCCAGCTGACACTTAAACATCCATCTGCCATGATATTTGTGACCCTCAAATGAGACGCATTCACAAAAGCATTTCTAAACTGTAAAGTAATACATGCATCTAAAGTGCTGTGACTATTTTTATTATTTCTAGGCACTTCATCACAAGGATAGCAAATAGATTTTTATTGTAAGTCATTGAAGGAGCCATTTGTGCTCAGTGTTTGTGCGTAATAGCTACCTGTGTTTTCTCCCATCAGAAATTTGTCTCCACCAGTCCAATCACAGATAGTTGTGATTCTATGACCAGTCAGTCCTCATATTTTATTTTATTCGTCACAGTTGACTACCCTTCTGTCTTTAATCTCTTTGTTTTATATCCAGAACAAGAGATTCAAGTGGTTTTGTTTTACTTACTAGTTGTTCTGCTGAGGTTTAGAAATGCCTACCACAGACCCATTTGTTAAAGAGTTGGTCACAGCCTGTGGTGCTACTGAGAGGGAGGGAACTTTTAATACATGGGGTCTAATAAGAGTAAGTTAGGTCACTGAGGGGGAATCTTAAGGAGGCAATTAGGATCCAGACCCAAAACCCTCATGCCCATTTTGCTTCCTGACAAAGATGAAGGAGCAATCTCATCCTGCACATGTTCCTGTCCTAGTTTTCTAAGCCTCACTACTGCTCCAAGAACAATGGAGTTGCCTGACCATGAGCTACAATAAGCCTTTCTGTCTTTTAAATCATGAGGACTGAGTTTGAATCCCAATGCACATATAACAGGATGTATGCCCTGTAAATGTCTGTAACTACAGTACTGAGGGATCCAATGCACTCTTCTGACCCCCCATATGCACACAAACACACACACACAAACACACACACACACATACTCACACAGACACACAAATGCATATATAATTAAATCGTGAAAGAACACAAAATGTGAGGATGAACACAAAAATATCAAGAAGTTGTTGACAACTATCAGGAGGTAATATATATAGACAAAGATTCATTGCACTGTTCTGTTTGTATGCCTGTATGTTTAAAAATTTAACAAAGAAAAATATATGATGATGATCATGATAGATAGATAGATAGATAGATAGATAGATAGATAGATAGATGATAAATAACTGATTGATTGATTGATTGGTAGGTTGATTGGTTGACTGATTGATAGGTAAATTATATATATTTTTATATATATCTAAATTATATATACATAAATAAATAGATTATTGATAGATTTATTGATTGATAGATTTTTAAAGATATGTAGATAGATGATCAATAGATATATAGAAAGATAGATGATAAATAGGTGATAGGTAGATGATAGATGATTGCTAGATAGTCCTACTTATGCTTATGGCCTTCACTGATACAACCAAAGTTTATGACATTGCCATCTCACCTGGACATAACTTGTCTTCTTCTACTATCCAGTATCTATGCAGCAACCAGAGAAATTTTCATGTTATCCCTACGATTTTCCTGTTAAAATCCTCCATGGCTTCTCATGACATGTAACATAAAGCTGAAGTTAGCATTCTTCACAATTACTAAGAACTGGCTCTTGACTGAGCACAGTTGCCCATGCCTGTAATCTTACCACTTGGAATACTGAAGCAGGGGGCTAACCACAAGTTTGAGCCCATCCTAGGTACATAGTGAGCTCAAGAACAGCCTGGGCTATAGAATGAGACCCTGTCTAAAATATAAAAATAGTCGCTGGCTTCTGTTAGCCCCTCGGAACTCTGCTTTAGCACAGTACCCCAGTATCGGTGGGACCTTATCATCACCCAGCTCATTTCCAGTCCTAAGCTTTTACACTTGTTATGACTTTTACCCATGATCTTGCCATAGCTATCTCCCTCTGAAACAAAATCGTACATCTATCAAGAGGCCATCACATCCATCTCTACTAACTACCTGCCTCCAGCCCCCACCCAGAGCATCCAACTCCAATAACTAACCACCTGAGTTCAGTTGGTGCTGGCCACATGTGCATGGGTGTAGAGCCATCCACTTGGACATGGGGAACCTGAAATCACACTGTTTATTTAAATGACTATCTTTCCCAATGGAAAGCAGGCTGAGGCTGTGTCTGGCTGCTTGTTTCTGTATCTTTGACATGTAGAAGTGTACTTGGCATGCTGTGAGTTTGGGAGATGTTTGCTGAGTAGAGATTTGAGTGGAGTGACTATGCATGTAGTCACTCATACTACGTACTTATTTACACAGCTAGCTCTGGAATAAAAGTAAGAAGCAGTTTCATATGACTATTCTTACTGGCCAGACCCTAAGACAGTGTAAGGAAGAGAACACAAAGAATAGCAAGAAGTGAGGGGCACGATTGTATGATTACATCATAAAACCAGGTTGGAGAAGAAAAGCATTGTTCATTTTTTTTATAAAGAACAGACTTCAGATTTACATTTCACATGTGCAAAGAGTCAAGCTGCATCTCCTATAACCCATGTCCTTCATTCTTCTCAGTCTCCAGTGTCTCCAGAATAATCTGTGTCTTGAATGCACCCTGCTAGCTGAAAAAGTGAATGTATTCTACTGAATTCCACAAATATGGAGCACCTACTGCCAGCCAAGCTTGAATTAAGCAAGGGAGAAATCCAGCACGGTGCCAATCAGTTCTGAAGAAGCTGACAAGAAAGGGTGCTGAACAGGGCTGACCGTTAGAATGATGTACCTATGGCAGCATTCACTGTTGCCATGGTGACACAAAAGTGGGTAGAAGAGCTAGAAGGAAAGAATGCATTGGAGTTTTGAAAAGGCCAGTGTTCTGGTGTGGCTGGAGGGGGTACTAGAAGAACTAGACCAGCCAGAGGCCACTATGGAAGGAGTGGCTGGGAAAGTTTTAAAATAGGAATGTATTTGATCTGTGCTATTTTGTGAGAAGAAAACAGGGAGGAATGTGGACGGTTCAGCAATGCCTAATCCGGCTTGGAGAAGCACTACTCAAGCCAACAAGAACCTTTAGGCAATACCCTAGAATACAATATTGTTGTTTCCTACTGGAGGGATGTTTTTAGAAGACAATATTTAAAATATAATCCCTGACAGAATACAAAGAAATGCAAGCCAATATTAAATAATGAGTATAAATAGGCAAGTCACAGCTGGGCAGTGGTGGCGCATGCCTTTAATCCCAGCACTCCGGGGAGGCAGAGCCAGGCGGATCTCTGTGAGTTCAAGGCCAGCCTGGGCTACAGAGTGAGTTCCAGGAAAGGTGCAAAGCTACACAGAGAAACCCTGTCTCAAAAAAAAAAAAAAAAAAAAATAGGCAAATCACAGAAAGAAAGAAATTTTTAAAAAGCTAATAAAAGTTGGAAAACATCATCACTAGAAATCAGGTGTGGAAGACAGATTTCCACACTTAACAGACTGATCCAGCTTTTTAAAAGCCAATATTCAAAGTCGTGATGATGCTGTTGGAAAACTACATTCATTTGTTCGGATGGGAGAATGACTTGGTATAAACTTCCTGGAAATGAACTCAGCAACATGGGACACCCACTGCAAGTACAGAGAGGAGGAGGAGGAAGATGAAGAGCCAGCAGTGTGTCCCCCAAACAGTAGGAAAGAGTGTCCCTGCCAGTCTGGGTGCAGAAGGAGTGGTGGTCCCTTAGCCACATGAATTATTGCACAAGAAAAAAACAAGTCTTCTGAAAGTTCCTTCTGTAATGAAGGGTCGGGGGTAAAAGCAGAAAAGCCATCCAAGAAAATAGGATGCTTGCTGAGCTGTCCCTGGGGCGAGAGGCAGCACAGACCCTGAGTGTCCGTGACACACGGAGGAGGGTAAATGTCCCTTTCCCCGTTTTTAATTTGTCTTGTTCTTATATATTTAAACACATATTATACTATTTGTTTCATTAAAAATTTCAGCAGGAAATGTTATAAGGAAGAAAGCAAATTTCCTTCCGAAATCAGGCACCTAGCAATTTAAGTCCTGGCTCCGAGATCCCAGACCGTAGTTCTAATGAGCTAGTGTTTGCAGAGCCAACGCCCCGCAACTGACGCTGATAGAGACAGTAAACAGATTGTGCGATCCGGGCCAGTAATTTCCAACAGATACTTAATAACTAAGTCTAGAAAGAAGAAAAAAAAACAGTTCTTTCCTTTTGGCAGAAAAAAAACTATTTTTTATATTCTAAAACTATTTACAGTTCATATGGTTTCCAGACCCCCTCTCCAGAAGCAAGGGCCTCATCCCCTGGCCTGTCTCAACGCTCCACATGTGACTCCTCAGGCAGCCAGCCAGACGAGTATTTGATCTGAAATGAAGCCTTGAATTTAGCAATGTGAAGGGGAAGCCGATCTGAACACACACGCCTGGGAGGCCCAAGGACACCAGATGGGCCGGCGGTGAATGCAAACTGTCAGCCCGACAATTGAGAAAACCTTGCTAGGAAGGCAAGGACTGTACGGGCACCGTGGGCATCTCTGCCCTCCACGCCCACATCTAGAGCCAACCCAGCCTGGCAGTTCTGTCTGTCTGTCTGTCTGTCTGCCCTGCTGCACCATTTGTCCTCCACTGTTTAGAGTCCGTTTCATTCCACCAGCGACATCCAGCTCCTCTCTCCTCTGCCCTCCCCATGCTTCCTTACTTTAGTAGATCAGTCACACCTGACGGTCATTTTCTCAGCCAGGACATTTCCAAGAGTTTTTTGTCTTTAAATCTAAGAAGTCACTAGCCTACTTTAGGCATTCTCTGGACTGTGGTAACAAATCACCCTGAATCCATGGCTTAGAAGAGAAGAATATTATTCTCTCTATTCCAGAAACTTAAAATCCAAAAGCAAGGTGTAACAAGAATAGAATCTCTCAGGAGGGAGGAGGGGGAAGGGGGGAAATAAGGGATCTGTCTGCTTTCCCTGATAGTTTCTAGTGGCCCATGAGTTCCTTCCTATGGGGCTAGGTAGCTTGAATATCTGCCTCCATCTGCACATTGTGCTCTTTTCTCTATCCCAAGACACTTGTGGTTGAGCCTAGGACATACCCTGACCATATCTCAACATCTAAATTATACCTGCAAAAATCTATTTTATTCCACGTAAGACCACACCCATGGGATCTATTGCCAGGAGGTAGATAGGCTACCAGGATGTTAGAATATAGTATAATCACAGCTGTAGCTGGAAAGAACATTGAACAGTGGAATAGAACAGAAGCAGCAAAGACAAAGGAGACCGAAAGAACAGCAGAATGCATGAACTATGAATGAACTGTAGTTCACATGAATCTGGGAAGCAAGATCAAGAATAACTTCTATATTTTATTTATACTGTTAATTTTCTAAAGTTTCTAACCATAATAGATTGGCCATATGTTAATTTAAAATTCATGGAGGAAATGAACCCATTACGAGTATCTCAGGGACCTGAAGGCAGAATGATCTAATAGTAGAAAATTTTATATTGAGGTCTTTGATCCACTTGGACTTGAGTTTTGTGCATGGCGATAGATATGGATCTATTTGCAATCTTCTACATGTTGACATTCAGTTATGCCAGCACCATTTGTTGAAGATGCTTTCTTTTTTCCATTGTACAGTTTTGGCTTCTTTGTCAAAAATCAGGTGTTCATAGGTGTGTGGGTTAATGTCAGGGTCTTCAATTCAATTCCATTAGTCCACATGTCAGTTTTTATGCCAATACCAAACTGTTTTTTATTACTATGGCTCTATAGTAGAACTTGATGTCAGGGATGGTGATGCCTCCAGAGGTGGCCTTGTTGTACAGGATTCTTTAAGCTATCCTGAGTTTTCTGTTTATGGGATGGTTGAGCTGGAACAGGGATGGAGTGGGAAAGCAATGAAAGAGATACCATGATGGAGGGAGGTATCATGGGGATAGAGAGAAACCCGGTTGCCGGGAATCCCCAAGGATGACCCCAGCTTGAACTACTAGAAATAGTGGAGAGGGTGCCTGAACTGAACTGGCTTGCCCCAGTGATCAGATCAGTGAATACCCTAACTGTCATCACAGAGCTTTTCTCCAATGACTAATGGGGGCAGATCCAGAGATCCACAACCAAACACCAGGCAGAGCTCCAGATCCAGTTGGGAAAGAGAGAAGGGATTCTATGAGCAAGTGTGTCAGGATCATGATGGGGAAACCTGCAGAGATGACCAAACTGGACTAGTGGGGACTCATGAAAGTTGGATCAATGGCTGTGGAGCCTGCATGGGACTGGATTAAGCCCTCTGCATGCCAAGACGATTGTGTAATTTGATTTACTTGGGGAATCCCCTGGTGGTAGAATAGGAATCCATCCCTGGTGCATGAAGCGGCTTTTTGGAGCCCACTACCTATGATGGGACACCTTGTGCAGCCTTGAGGCAGGGGGGAAGGGCTTGGACTTGCCTCTACTGAATGTGCCTCCCCATGGGAGGCCTTACCTTCTTGTGGGGGGACTGGGGGATGGGTTGAGGTAGAGGCTGGGGGGATGGAAGGAGGGAAGAGGAGGATCTTTGATTGGTGTGTAAAATGAATTAAAAAATTTAATAAAAAAAAAAAAAGAAAAGAAAACTTTAGTGAGGAAACCCTGATGGGGGTAAGTAGTCAATCAAATACTATCAAAATATTGCTTTGGTGTAGACAGTCTTTGAGCTCAGATTGAAACCAAAGTACATTTCTAAAGTTAATATTCTTACATCCCCAAGGTCTTTGAAGTTTGGGGTTTGTTGTTCAAAGGGAACTCTGAACCTCAATCTAACACTTTTTAAAGATTACATGGGATCTGCTGCATGTTTAACTCCCATTGTCACTGATTATAAGAACACTGGTTACAACAGCAATGGGATCCAATTGGAGCCAAGAAAGACTCAAGCCATACTGAGTGACAACGTGGGGGGCACACATGAGCCCCAGATGCTGAGAAAAGACAATGGGGCCAGCCACACTGAACCCCAACATGGAAGGGGGAGGACATTTTTGAGGGGAAAATAGCTGGGATCTCACATTGTTTGCTGAGGGATATGTGATGTGAGCCCCCTCCACAAAAGATGGGGTCAACTCTAGCTCACTCTCTGAGGCTAATGTGTGAGTGTCTCTTCGAAGGAGCTTTAACAGTTCTCTGCGTTATATAAACCTTAAAGAAAACAGGACTGCTACAGAAAACTCCAGGTGCAGAGTTTTGAAAGGGTTACGACTCCCTTCAAGATGCACCTCATTTGGGGAAGTAGTTGCCCTTTAGAAATTCAACCCTTAAAAATCCTATCTATGCAGCATAGTCATTAGATAGGATGGAAAACTGTTATAATAACTGTAACAGCTTTGCAGCTTGCACACAGAAATCAGTCCTTTAGCAGGCAGCTCCTTCTGTCTGCAAAGCTGAAAAACAGAAACTGCCCAAGAAATGATTAAGACGTTTTGAAAATGCAATTAATTTGTGAAAGTGAAACTCTTTTTGAAACACTTTCATTGTGAATTAGCAATATGAGGTAAAGATGAATTTCATTTCTGTACTTTCACTGCATCCAAACAGCATTTTGAACTATTCCCATGACTACTTTTGAATTCATTGTTAAATCCATGAAAGTATGTCTCATTGACATTGTTTTTATAAAATATAATGATTCTTCTCAAGTTTTCCTTTCAAATCTGCAAGCTCTTTTCACATGTTATGTGATCCCAATGGTGTGACCACAATGTACAAGCAATCTAGGTAGCTGGAGGTAAAATACTCAGATTGTCTTCTCCCTTGTGTAAACTGAAAGTCTCCATTTCAATCAAAGTAAGATGACATAATTCAGTGTAGGGCGCATCAATTCTCCCACGGGATCAAGATTCCCACTCTTCCATTTAGAAGACACACAGAGACGTACTCAATGTGTATCAGCAGCAGACATGCTAAATCCAACGGTGTTTGAGTTTGTTGTTGTTGCAGGTTCTCAACCAGAAAGTATAAGAGCCTATCAGGAAACACTATAGAAGGGGAGGGCTCAAAGAATGTCAGGGTAAGGGGAGAGGGAAGATGTGAAGCAAAAAGATGTCTTCTGGAGGTAGCACAACCATTGCACTCATGAGCTATCTTTATCTGCACAAGACTTGCACAAAATTGGGCCCCCAAAATGTCACCATAGATAGGGGTAGATAGTTTTACTGCTGAATTCTACAAATTTTTCTATTGAATAGGGAGGGATCACTACCAAAATAATCCTATGATGCCATTATAACTCAAGGAGGGAATACTACCAAACCCATCCTATGACATCATTATAACTCAGTGAGGGAATACTACCAAACCCATCCCATGACATCATTATAACTCAGGGAGGGAACACTGCTGTGGGATGGTCTGTATGTCAAACATGTTGCTTATTGGTCAATAAATAAAACACTGATTGGCCAGTGGTCAGGCAGGAAGAAGTATAGGCGGGACAAGGAGGAGAGAATTCTGGGGAAATGGAAGGCTGAGCGGGAGACACTGCCAGCCGCCGCCATGACAAACAGCATATGAAGATGCCAGTAAGCCATGAGCCACGTGGCAAGGTATAGATTTATAAAAATGGATTAATTTAAGATGTAAGAACTAGATATCTAGATGCCTGAGCCATTAGGCCAAACAGTTTAAACAATATAAGTCTCTGTGTTTACTTGGTTGGGTCTGAGCGGCTGTGGGACTGGCGGGTGGCAGAGATTTGTCCTGACTGTGGGCCAGGCAGGAAAACTCTAGCTACAGAACACTATCAAACTCATCCTAGAATGCCATTATAGCTCTGATGCCAAACCCAGACAAAGAAAGAAAACTATAGACCAAGCTCCCTGATAGACATGATCTTCAACAAAATGCTTTCTAACTGAATTCAAAGTCACATTAAGAGGATTGTTTATCATAAGCAAGATGATTTCACCCCAAGGATACAAGATAGGTTCAATATACCAAATCAATAAACACGATATACCACATTAACAGACTTATTTAATTTCAGCACTCAGGAGGCAGAGGCAGGCAGATCTCTGTGAGTCTGAGACCAGCCTGGTCTACAGGGTGAGTGCCAGGACAGCCAGGGCTACACAGAGAAACCCTGTCTCAAAAAACCAATGGGAAAAAAACAAGTTCTGATGAAACCAGGAGTAGGCAGAAGACAGCTCAGTGTAATAAAGGCTACATATGAAAAGCCTATGACCAGCATTATACCAATTCCTTTAAAATCTGGTACAAGACAAGGGTGTTCATTCTCTCCAGTCTTACTCAATGCAGTGCTCATAGTGGGGAACCACAGTAAGTCAAGAAAAAATATAAATGGAGTAAAAATTGAAAAAGGATCAATTAAACTACCCTATCTGAAGACAACATAATTCTATACTTAAAAGACTCAAGTGAACTCCATCAAGGAAAAAAAAAAACTCTTGAAGCTGATAAAGAGTTTCAGTAAAGTAGCAGTAGCAAGATACAAGATCAATATATAATACTCAACAGTTTTTATATGCACTAACAACAAACTTCCTGAAAAAGAAATCAGGAAAAATATCCATCCACAAAAACTTCAAAAATATGCAGGGATAAACCTAAGCAAGAAGGTAAACTTTAAGACTCTGAAAAATGAAGCTGAAAAATGCACCAGACAATGGAAAGACTACCGTGCTCCTGGATGTTCAGAATTCATATTGGGAACATGACTATCCCACCAAAAGTAATCTACTTATTCAATGCAATCTCTACCAATATCCCAATGACATTTTTCAGAGATGTAGGAAAAAGTCTAAATTCCATATAGAAAGACAGAATACCACATATAGCCAAAGCAATTCTAAGCAGAAAGAAAACAGCCAAAGGCACCATATTACCTGACCTCAAACTGCTCTACAGATCCACAGTGATAAAGACAGCGTGGTATTAGCAGCATGAAGACAGTTCTATAAACTAATGGAACATGATAAAAGACCCATAGATAACCCACACAGCTGTGGCCACTTAATTTTTGACAAAGGAGTCAAAAACATTCACTGGAAAAAAAAAAGACAGCCTTTCAACAAACAATGTTAGCAAAACTGGATATCCACCTGAAGAATGAAAACAGATCCAAATTTTTCATCATGCACAAAAACAATCTTTTCAAACTGGATCAAAGACTTTAATTTAAAACCTAGAACACTAAAACTGCTAAAATAAAACACAGAGGAAACATTTCAGAACATAGGTGTAAACAACAAATTTCTGAATAGGATCCCAGTAGCACAGGAAACAGGCCCAAGAACTGGCAAATAGTAATACATGAAATTAAAAAGCATCTGTAAAACAAAAGGAACTGCCAACAGAACAAACAGAAAGCCTGCAGAATAGGGGGAAATCTTTGTGAGCTATGCCTCAGACAAAGGGTTAATATTTAGAATATATATAAATAATTGCATAAATTAAATGCCTAAAAAAAAAACCTGCCAATCAATCAATGGGCCAATGAGCTGAGGAAACACATTTTAAGGAAGAATGCAAACAGCTAGGAAACTCTCCAGCCATCGAAATAAAGCAAATTAAAACTACTTTGAGATTATATCTCACACTAGTCTGAATGGCCATCATCGAGAAAATAAATGACAACAAATGCTGGTGAGAATGTAGGTTTAGAGAACCCTTACTCACAGTCGGTGGGAGTGTAAACTAATACAGTCACTGTTGAAAACATGTGGTGGCTTTGCAAAAGACTTAAAATGGAGCTCCAACAGAATGTAATTGTCACATTCAGGCATATACCCAAGGTCTCTATGTGCTACCACAGAAATACATGCACATCCATGCTTATTATTGCTATTTTCACAATAGCTAGGAAATGGAATCAGCCTAGATGTCCATCAACAGATCAATGAATCATGACAGTGTGGTAAGTATACACAACAGAATTCCATTTAACCCAGGAGAAAAACAGAATTGTGTAATTTGCAGAGAAATGGTTGAAACTTTTTTTATTTATTTTATTCTGTGTGGAGGTGTTTTACCCACATAGTCTGTACACATATGTGTGTAACTAGTACATGCAGAGGGCATTGGATCCCTTGGAACTGGAGTTACAGACAGTTGTGAGGCATCATGTGGGTGCTGGGAATTGAACCAAATCTTCTGTAACAACAAGGGCTCTTAACTACTGAGCCATTTCTCCAACCCTGAAATAGCCTTTTCATAATTATTTTATTATTCTTAATTATGTGTGTGTGCTCATGAGTGCAGGTGTCCTCGGAGGTCAGAAGTCAGATATATTTGATCCCCCTAGAGCTAAAGTTACAGGCAATTGTGAGTTGCCAGTTGCGAGTTCTGGGAATCAAACTCTTGTCTTCTGGAAGAACAGCAAATGTTCTTACCCACTGAGCCATCTCTCGGTGGGACACTCTATTAAGCCAAGTAACCCAGGCTCAATGGTTAAGATAAATCTGTATATTCTCTCTCATAGGTTGACCCTAGCCTGTAACCGTTAAGTATGAATATCCAAATGGGAATAAATTCCGGTAGAGCCCACAACACTAGAAAGGAACCCATGAGACTGGAAAGACAGCAGTTTTAAAGGAGGGGGTGGGAAGACAATGGAGAGCTGGAGTAGGAAAATGTTGGGGGCGGAAGTGTGCAGTGGGAAAGGAGGGCAGGGAAGATGGAGAATCAAACAAATGAAACATGTCTGGGAAAAAGAAACCTACTACCATATAAGCTAAGAAGGAAATTCATTAAAAATTTAAAAGATATGAAAAGTGGTCCATACAAAAATAAGTAAAATAAAAAGAAACATTGGGAGGGAGCTTGAAGATCTCCCTCTAAACTTCTAGTGTTTTCACTGTTGTTTGGGTATATACTCACGTTTGAAATCACTACTGATGTTAGTACTGTTTCTACAGATGGTGTTTATTAATACATGAAATTAAATACAAGGAAAATTCATGTTGTTGTAGATAATGTGTTCTAAATTCCTCTGTGGGGGGTGTATAAAGTCCTGCGACCTCTGCCTACTTGGAAATACAATATCAAAGATATGTCTGTGTTCCACAAAACAAACTCCCAGAGAATCAATTTCTAACCAGTTAAAGAAGGACAGAGATACAAAATTAATTAAATAGAAAGCTACCAATCATTAAGACCTGTCTGGGAACCCCCAGAAATCTTAATAAAAGCCCAAAGAATGAACGTCTTACTTGCTATCAATGAGCACTTCAGACTGTCGGTTATTCACTTGGTTATCACTCTTGTGACGAAACTAAAAAAAAA
>CABHPP010137153.1:0-25452 GCA_902168425.1 Peromyscus attwateri | reverse complement strand
ACCCAATACCCTCCGGGCTTTGTGGGCACCTGCACTCAGTGCACATACCCACACACAGATGTACAAAGACACATAATTAAAATAATTTGCTAGCCATGGTATTGTGATACTTTAATCTCAGCACCAGGCATCCAGAGACTGGCAGGTCTCTGTGAGTTTAAGGCCAGCCTGGTCTACATAATTTTAGAACAGCCAGGGCTGTATAAAGAGACCCTATCTCAATCAATCAATCAATCAATAAAAATACTAATAATTTTTAAAAATATTTTAGGCCGGGCGGTGGTGGCACACGCCTTTAATACCAGCACTCGGGAGGCAGAGGCAGGTGAATCTCTGTGAGTTCGAGTCCAGCCTGGTCTACAAAATGAGTTCCAGGACAGGCTCCAAAAGCTATACAGAGAAACCCTGTCTCAAAAAAACAAAAACAAAAACAAAAATTTAGATTTATTCACCAAATAAATTAAAACTCTTTTTCCAAGTCTGTAATTTAAACAACTAACTTGAATCAACTTGGGTCAGAAAGTAAGGTTAAACTCTTTTCTCAGTTTAAAAACCTACTTTTCCTGCTATATGGGGATACTGCAAAAGCCTTTAGCTCACACATCACCATGACATGTATTCCTGTCACCATCATTATGTCTTTAAACAAAAAGACAGTGTCAGGTTTGAAGATTGTGGGAGTAAAATGACCAGTATACTTGAAGAGTCTGGAGCGTTCCTTCCAAGGAGCCCATAAATGTGAATGACAGTGTGGTAAGGTGCCCCAACTTTATGACACTGAGGGATAGTCTGTGGTAGTGTCAGTCTGTAAGAGTGTTGGGGTTGATGTTTTAGAGTCTTGAAAATTCAGTTGTTTTGAGTCCTCACTTCTCTGTAGTCCAGGCAGGCCTTGAACTTTGAATCCTCCTTAGTCATTGAGATTACCAATGTGAGCTGCTATGCCCCGAGTTTCTCATTTCTGTAAAAACTATTCTCACAGAAAAAGAATCTTTCTGAGGGATTTTCTAGTTTGTAAAGGGGTCACCTTTAGCAGAATGTAACTTTAAAGGCCCAGTGGTTAAAGTGCTTGCCGTACAAGCATGAGGAGCTGAGTTTGGGTCCTCAGAACCCACATCAAAAGCTGGGCATGGGCTGGAGAGATGGCTCAGAGGTTAAGAGCACTGGATGCTCTTCCAAAGGTCCTGAGTTCAATTCCCAGCAACCACATGGTGGCTCACAACCATCTGTAATGAGATCTGGTGCCCTCTTCTGGCCTGCACGCATACATACAGGCAGAATACTGTACACATAATAAATTTAAAAACAAAACAAAACTGGGCATGATGGTGGGTGTCTGTCATCCTGGCACTGGGGAGCAGAGAAGATCCCAGGGGCTCGCTTACTAGCCAGTCCAACCAATCAGTAAGCTCCATGGTCAGTGAGAGACACTATCTTCAAAAATCAGTTGGGGAAAAGTAGTAGAAATATTGACCTGAATATAGATCCTTTTCTGTTTGTAAAATAAAATCTGAAAATCACATTGAGGGCTGGAGAGATGTCTCAGTGCTGTCCCCAGAAATCATAAATGGATGGAGAGAACAAACTTGGGAAAATTGTCTTCTGGCATGCACTCTGCACATGTACTATGGCATGAGGGTATATGCATCTGCACAATAAATAAAATAAAATAAATCAATGCTTTTTAAAAGCATGTTAATTTTTCTTTTTTAGGAATATATACATAGTTGGGAATTCCTTAATTTATGCATGAAAAGTACTTTTTATTTTTATTTTTGGTTAAAGAGAAAATTGTAATTGAGTCAAGATAGTTGCTTGACTTATAATTGTTGATGTGAGCTTATAAGATCCTGAAATTCATTGTATTTAGTTTTTTGGATTTTTTTTTTTTTTTAAGATTTATTTATTTATTTATTATGTATACAGTGTTCTGCCTGCAGGCCAGAAGAGGGCGCCAGATCTCATTACAGATGGTTGTGAGCCACTATGTGGTTGCTGGGAATTGAACTCAGGACCTCTCAAAGAGCAGCCCCTGCTCTTAACCTCTGAGCCATCTCTCCAGCCCATTTTTTTCTGTATTTTTTTTTTTTTTTTTTGGTTTTTCGAGACAGGGTTTCTCTGTGTAGCTTTGCGCCTTTCCTGGAACTCACTTGGTAGTCCAGGCTGGCCTCGAACTCACAGAGATCCACCTGGCTCTGCCTCCCGAGTGCTGGGATTAAAGGTGTGCGCCACCACCGCCCGGCTGGATTTTTTTTAATGAGAAATAATGTAACTGTGTAGCTAATAAGTGAAGGTTTAATGTATCTTATGTATCAGTATTTTACATATTAATTGCCCTTCCTCCCTTAATAGAAATAAAACTTTGTAAAAGTAGTTAATCTCCCTAATTTCATTTTTCCTTTACTCCTCCCTGTCAGTAAATAGCCTCTTGCCCTGATTTTAATGCTTATTTTAATGCTTATTTTTTGACACATACACACACAGCCTTTTCTTTCTCTCTCTCTCTCTCTCTCTCTCTCTCTCTCTCCTCCTTCCTTCCTTCCTTCCTTCCTTCCTTCCTTCCTTCCTTCCTTCCTGTTTTCCTGTATTGCCCAGGATGACCTTGCATAAAGTATTCCCCTGTGTCAGTCAGTGAGTAGCTGGGACTATAGGCAGGTGCCACTAAGCTCAACTGTTCCTTTTTTTCTTTTTGAGACAGAGCCTCACTGAATTTTCAGGTTGGCTTGGAACTCATTGTACATAGCACAAGCTAATTTCATAATTTCAGACTGTGGTACTCTTGCCTTCCTAATAGCTATAATTACAGATTTGTGTTACTGAATCTTTTACTGTTGTGGGTAATTTTTAGCTTTTCATATTTGAAGAGACCTCTTTAGATTTATTTATATGTTTTATGCATATGAGTGTTTTGCTCACATGTATGTCAGTGTTTCACAAGTGTTCTGATGTCCTCAGAGGTCAAAGGACATTGGGTACCCTGGAACTAGAGTTAGGGGTGGATGTGAGCTGCCATGTGGTTGCTGGGATTCAGACTGGGTCCTCTGTAAGAACAAGTGTTCTTAACTGCTAAGCTAGCTCTCCAGCCCCTTATATATAATGTAATGGACACTTTCTAGAGTCTCCTTGTGCACATCCATGAAAGTTATGCTTAGACATGGTATTCATGAACAGATAACTCATGCCTATAATTCCAACACTTAAGAGACTGAGGCAGAAGGGTGGCAAGGTCAGAGTCAGCTGGAATATATTTAAAAAAAAAAAAAAGCTCAATGTGGTGTTGCACACCTTTAATCCCAGAGATGGGTGGATCTCTGAGTCCAAGGCTAACTTGGTCTCCATAGTGAGTTCTAGTCTACCCAGGGTGACAATAGTAAGACCCTGTCTCAAAAAAAAAAAAAAAAAAAAAAAAAAGTGTGGTATTGCTGGCTTGAAAGGTATCCCTTGACATCATTTTCCCTGTTAATTCTAAAATGGTTCCCTACTGATTTATATAGGTTTTCATAGATAATGTTTACCTAGCTGGCTAAGATAAAACCAATTGATGGCAGGCCAGAGAGAGGGGAAAAAAATAGAAAACAAACTGCAAGCGGACTGGGAGAGTGACACAGCTAGGCCCTGGGCTCAGTCCCTAGCACCAAATGAGATGAAATTAAATTTAAGCATAACTTCTTCTTTCTGTGGGCTATGACTAGCAAAATAGATGCTTCTGCACCACAGGAAGTCCTTCACTGGAATACACTGAAGTAGAATCGTAATATAAGGTATTTTCCAGAGGGCTATCACACTGAAGTAACGTTAGCAAAGAAAAATGAATGTCCTTACATCAGTAAACAATAACAAAATTACTAACCCGTGTAGATGCCATTAAAAGTTTTTCCAAATATGTGAAAGAAGTCATAACAGTGCTTCTCAAGCATTGATGTATGGGCTAGGCATATAGCTTAGTGGTAAAGTACTTGCCTGACAAATGAATGTTTGTTCATAGTACTTAGAAATAGATGGATCTCTCATTTTCTATCATCTGTCTGTACTTAAACATGTATTTCTTACTGTGATCTAAAAGCAATGTTCTATGACAGCCAAAGACAACTAATAACTTATTCTTACTAATAAGAGCATCATACTCCTATTAACCTCTCTACAGAGCTAGTGGAAATTATTCTAGATAGCATCTTATTTTTGTTTTTTGTCAGAATGTAGAAAGTAAAGGAATGAGAGACCAGAGATTGGATCTTCAGAGAAGAGCAGTGGAAACTAGTGATGATGACCTCATCCCATTTGGAGACCGACCAACAGTATCTCGGTTTGGTGCCATCTCTCGAACATCCAAAACACTGTATCAGGGTGCTGGCCCAATGCAGGCCATGGCACCTCAGGGAGCGCCCACAAAACCTATTAGCATTTCAGGTAAGAATCCCAGACTAGTAGTCATGACTCTCAGTGTAATTCTGTCAGTGCTTTTAAGAATCTTCAAGACAATGGTTTTTAAACTTTTCCTTGTAAGAAAGCAATTACACCTCAGGGAATTTTAGGAATATAAAATAAAACTAACTGCCTATATATTAAGATTGCCTGAGGGGCTGGAGTATATATAGCTCAGTTGGTAAAGTGTGTGCCTAATATATATGAAACCAGAATCGCATAAACCAGGTGTTATGGCACATGCCAGTAATCCCAGCACTGGAGATGGAGACAAGGTATCAGAATGTTCAAGTTTATCCTTGGGTATATAGTGATTTTGAGGCTATTCTGGGCTAGAGGCCCTGTCTCAAAAAAAAAAAAAAAAAAAAAAAATGCCTGTGGTTTTTATCTTTAAATACTTTCTTGCTTTATTAAAATAACAGGTTCTTGGAGTGTGAGGAGGTGACTGATAGAGTGGAGGATCTGAGTTTGGATCCCCAGTACCCATATAAAATCAGACTTGTGTGGGCATGTATCTATAATCCCAGTGCTTTAGGAAGGTAACCTGACATCAACCGTCACCTCTACATTCAAACACTCATATGTACGCAACATGATTATCATTTTGGCAGATAACTTTCTGGACAGAGAGATATAAATACAGTGTGCCTTTGCTTTTTTGATTATAGTACCATAGAAGATGAATCAAACTTGTGAATTACATCTTACCACCATAAACTGTTCCCTTACAGATTACAGTCCATATGGAGCTCATGGTGGCTGGGGAGATTCTCCATACTCGCCTCATCCAAACATACCTCCTCAGGGACACTTCATCGAGAGGTAAAAGTTGTTCTTTTTACTTGTTATAAATACTTAAAAGCATACAGCTTTCCTTACTTTATTTTTCACAGAATAAAACTTCAAAATTTTACCTTGTGATTTCTTTGTTACCAAAGGGAGAAAATGTCCATGGCAGAAGTGGCCAGTCATGGAAAACCCCTTCTATCTGCTGAAAGAGAACAGCTACGGCTAGAGTTGCAGCAGCTGAACCATCAGATCAGCCAGCAGACCCAGCTCCGTGGACTAGAGGTACAGGCCTACAGATACTTCTGTGTTGGGAGTTTTGATGTCAAGGATCACTGTGCAGCCCTAGTGGCCTTAAACTCATGGTCTTCCTGTGTTGGCCGTCCTTAGTTCTTAGAGTGATTACAGGGGTTCAGCACTGCAACTATTTGGTACCTCAGTTTTGAAGGGTTACCAAGAATTTTAAATTGAATTTATATGTGTTTGGTGGAGTGGTACGTGCATGTGAATACAGGTGCTAGAGCATCGGGCTTTTTGTTTGGTTTTTCAAGACAGGGTTTCTCTGTGTAACAGCCCTGGCGGTCTTGGAACTCGCTCTGTAGACCAGGCTGGCCTCGAACTCACACCTGCCTCTGGTCCTGAATGCTGGGATTAAAGGGGTGCGCTACCACACCCAGCAATGGCTAATGTTCTTACAGAGGATCTAAGTTTGGTTCCTGTTTCACAACTGCCTGTAACCCCAGTTCCTGGGGATCCAGCACCCTCTTTGAGCATCCATAGGCACTTGTACTTAAGTACACACACACAGATTTTTCTAAAATAAAATGTATCACCGGGTGGTGATGGCGCACACCTTTAATCCCAGCACTCGGGAGGCAGAGGCAGGCGGATCTCTGTGAGTTCAAGGCCAGCCTGGTCTATATAGATCAAGATCCAGGACAGGCACCAAAAACTACACAGAGAAACCCTGTCTCAAAAAAACCAAAAAAATAAAATACATCTCTTAAAAATAAAGCTGTTTTTATTCACATGCTACTAAAAAGAGACTGAGTTTATAGTTGGATCATTTTTATTGCGAACATATGGCTAGTTTAGTGTGAATACTTTGGATATTGCATTCTCTATATGGCATGAAGTGTGCTGAGTTGTGTGTGCTTGGCTTTGTGCACTAGGCTATTAATAACCGACTGGTGTTACAGAGGGAGGTAAACACCCTGGCAGGCCAGCCACAGCCCCCTCCACTGCCTCCAAAGTGGCCTGGAATGATCTCAAGTGAGCAGCTAAGCTTGGAACTACATCAGGTGGAGAGGGAAATTGGCAAGAGAACCCGGGAACTGAGTATGGTACGTGCTGATGCTGGGTTGGGGTGGGGGGTGGGCAGCTGAAGTGAATTCTGTGTGACTCTAGAATTTAGAATCATCTGGAGTTTGTTCCAGATACCATGAAGAATAACTAATAGTTAGGGTGATTCTCAATAAAGATGAGTTGTCACCTGGTTGTATCATTCCTCTCTTAGTTCCTGTTGTTTTGGGTTTGTCCTTTGCCATAGACTTAATTCTCTAGTCACATCTGGGGAAAACAAGGCAATTAATTGGAAATCTTAAAGTTTCTGTTTAACATACACATTAGAGAAGCAGATGAGATGATGTTTAATCTTTTGCACTTTTGTGTACTATTAAGATATACACCGGGCGACGGTGGCACACGCCTTTAATCCCAGCACTCGGGAGGCAGAACCAGGCGGATCTTTGTGAGTTCGAGGTCAGCCTAGTATACAGAGTGAGATCCAGGACAGGCACCAAAACTACACAGAGAAACCCTGTCTTGAAAAACAAAAAATTTATATGTGTGTACACACACACACACACACACACACACACACACACACACACTAAAATGCTAGTTTTCATGGCCTTTAAGGTATTGACGACCTAGTTTTATAAAGGAGTTATAGCTTCTACACTGTTCTCTGTGGTGTTTTTCAATATTAGTATATGGCATGTTTCTAAGATAGTGACAAGGTAGGTTGTACTGTTATGCTTTTGTATGTACTCTGTCATCTGCCTGTTTGTTTTTGTTGTTACTTCTTAATAAAACTTAAGAATGATTTGTTCTTTGATCATCACTTTGTATTGTCTATGTCTGCACTATCCTGTTACACACAGATTACTGACTTCATTCCTCTTCTTTTAAAGGAGAGCCAGTGTTCTTTGGACATGAAAAACAAACTGAGTACAAGTAAGCAAGCAGAGAATGGACAGCCAGAGCCACACAACAAAGTCCCAGCTGAAGACCTTACATTGACATTCAGGTAAAAAGATCCCTCTATAGTCCTATTAACCATATATGAAAGAGAATAGTTATATTATCTGGCCATACCCAAAGTACGTTATGATTTTTAAAGACTATTTTTTCGTATAGTGAGAAAAGAATATGAATATATTGGTTTTTGAAGACAGGGTTTCTCTGTGTAGCCCTGGCTGTCTTGGAACTAGCTTTATAGACCAGGCTGGCCTCCACCTCACAAAGATCCATCCTCCTGACTCTGCCTCCTGAGTGCTGGGATTAAAGGTGTGTGCCACCACCTCCCAGCAGGAGAAGAGAGTATGTTTTTACTAAATCTAGAAATTATAAAACTTACCTCGGGAGTTGGGCTGGAATATAACTGTGGGCACTACTTGAGGTAGGAAGACAGTCATTTGAGGCTGGTCTGGGCTCCAAAGTGAGACTGTCTCACACATGTACTTAGAAAACTTAGCACTAACCAGGGTTGAATTAGCTGTTCATTCCTAACAAATATGTTTTCTGGTTATATTTCCTTCTCGTTGTTTAAGTATAGCTTTTGAATTAAAAAACAAAATATAGGCTCACTGTAAAAATTGAAATGTAATAAATAAAAGCCTACCCATCCCCCACTTTGTTATTGTTTTTATCTTGTTTTCATGCTGGGTGTTGAACTCAGAGCTTCAGAAATTCTAAGCACATTTTACCACTAGGCTCTATTCCAGGGTCTCCTTCTCCCCCATCTCAGTTATGTCACAACAAATAAGCCATGGGTGATAAAATCTTTAACAGGATACAAAGCACCTCTAACTCTACCTCCCATCGTTATCTTGCCTGTCTTTTAATGGCATTTAGCAATTAATTAGCCTTGCTTAGTGCTGTGGGTAGATTTGGTTTTTGTTGGTCTTTTGGAACAAGGCAGGATCAAGGGTGTGCACCACTATCTCTAGGCCATTCCTAGCCATGTCTTTAACTTGATCTCTCATAACATGCTAATTTACTTTTTATCCTTATTTATTTTCTTTGGCATCTTTGAGGCATTTGAATGCATAGTCCTGTGTTGCCCTCCTCATGACCTATAACATGAATTTCTAATGTTGCCAGATGTGGTGGCACATGCCTTTAATTCTGGCACTCACTGTGTGAGTTTGAGGCCAGCCTGCTCTACATAGTGAGTTCCAAGAGACCCAGGGCTGTGTAGAGACCCTGTCTCAAAAACAACAACAACAAACACAAAAGAATTTCTAATTGTCCTGTTGCTTTCTTCTTGGGTTTCAGCTATTTTAAATCTATATGCTGTCCTAAGTTAAAAATAAATTCCCGGAGTCCGACCTCCTACTGGTCGGAATCCGCTTCCTCCAGGAGCCCGACCTTCTGGCTCTTCTGGGAGCCTCCCAAACCTCAGTTTGCAGTGAGGCTATAAAGCTCAGCAGAAGCTCAGTCAGGCTCGGTCACATGGTTTACCCATTTTCCATGCTTCCTCTGTTGACCTAAGCTGGTCGCCAATAAACACAAGCAGTTCTTGAAAAAAAAATAAATAAATAAAATAAATTCCCATAGGGAATGGGCTTGGTCCTGCCTTAACTGAATGTACCAGGCTTAGCTGTCCCCCCATGGGAGAACTTACCTTGTTAGGGGAGGGCAGGGAAGGGGAGCCAGAGGAGGGATGAGAGAGGGATCTATGGTTGGTATGTAAAATGAATAAAAAAAAAATTTTAAATAAATAAATTCCTATACAAATAAGCTTGGTAAATCAGAGGTCAGCACTTTTTTTTTAAATACCCGGCAGCAACTATTTTAAGGTGTCGGTCTTGATGTTGAGGGTTGAGGGGGAGTGTCTTACCACCTACCCCTGCCTACCAAGTGCTGGGTACCACCATGCCTGTTTGTTGTAGCTCAGTCCTCTAATGTGTAAGTGGTAATAGATAATACATAAGCAAATAGGCAGGTTGTGTTCTGACAAAACCTGTGTTTATAGACTAGGGGCTTGCCAGCTTTAGTTTATCAACTATATGCTACAATGTGGAAGAGGAATTATCATCAAAATTTGGAAGCTATTTCTAGGTTTTTTGTTTGTTTGTTTGGGTTATTTGTTTGAGACGGAGTCGTTGTGTGGCCTTGGTTGGCCTGGAACCAAACTAGCCTAAAGTTAGTAGAGATCAGCCTGATTCTGGCTTCTGCTTGGACTAAAGGCATGTGTAACCACTCGTGACTCAAATTTTTGGTACAATACTAAATGATAAGCCCTGTTGATTGGATTTCATTCAGAGTATTTGCTTTTCTCCTTTTAAAAATTCCAACTTTTTTTCATGTAATTAATAGTGATGTACCGAATGGATCGGCTTTGACACAAGAGAATCTCAGCCTCCTATCAAACCAGACCAGCTCTTTGAACCTATCAGAAGATCCTGAGGGTGGAGGCCATAACAATGATTCCCAGAGATCAGGAGTTACTTCCAGTTCTGCTCCCTAGAACATGGGTGCCCTGCTTCTACCTTCTGCTCCTCATCAGCTCGTGGGACATAGGATAGAAGAATGGACAACTTCTAACTTTTTCTCTGAGTGGTCAGTGAAATCCAGGAAGAGCACCGGAGGCAATGTGCACAACACCACTACTAAACAAACCCTGCACATAGTTCACATTAATGCATTTTTTTTAATTTAAAGAAAAAGAAAATTAGCAGTATCTGCAAGCAATTCAGATTAAATTTGTTTTTGTTCTGTGAATGAACTTTATTTTAATAACTTTGGACGCCTTGGATCCAGGGCTTTAAAAAAAAAGAAGATATTATATATACACTCTGTTTGATTAATTGTATGATCTTAATGAAGTAGGTTTTTCTTGTATTTTGGTATTATTACATACCCAGTGTATAATTCTTTTCTCCCAGTCCTTTCCAACTCTCACAACCCTGTAAACTAAAAGCACTGTTTCCAAGAATTCTGTGATATTAGATTGGGTTATTAGAAACTGTGCAGCAAACTAATTTTCTTAGAGCTATTCTTCAGCGCACCCACACCCACACCCACCCATTTCTGGATCACTAGCTTCATGACTTTTTGAGTAGGGTAGGGTTTTAGTTTCCACTTTGCAGAGATTTCAACAGGCAGTTGATTGTGAGAGCTACACAGTTCCATGTTAAGAATTCCTTGCATTCTCTCCATAAAATCTGAAAGCCTATTTGGTGTTTACATTGCTTCATTAGATTTGAATATAGATTACCTTAAGAATGAACTCTAAACTGAACATGGTAGCTCATTCCTGTAATCCTAGGACTCAAGATGCTGAGGCAGGAGAAAACCAAAATAAAAAGAAGGAAAAAAAAAAAAAAGGAGCTTCAACTCAATAGTGAAAACAGACAATTCCTGTTCTCCTGTGTTGAACTCACATTGGAAAATTGGAGCTGTGCTTACAAATTAAACTTCTATTGGAACCCTAGAATGCTCAAAAAATCAGGACAATGAACCATGTTCTAAAACTTGGAGAGATGGCTCAGCAGAGGATCACTGGCTGTTCTCCCAGAGGACCCAGATTCTTCCCAGCACCCACAAGGTGGCTCACAACTGCCAGTAACTCTGGTTCCAAGGGATCTGACACTCTCTTCTGACCTTGTGGCACCAGGCACACATGGGTCCATGTACATACACAAACGTAAAATACATAAAATGTTAAAATTAAACTTAACATTTAATATGAACTTCAATAAATGGGGACACATTATTTCAATGAAATTTTTGTTTTTCCATTCAAAAGCAAAAAAGATTTGGCAGATAAAAACTGAGTCTTGAAGATAGTTTATGCGTTGATTACTTGTGCTGCTCAGAATTACTAGCATAACTAAATAACTTGAAATGGACTTTTAGACTTGGCTTTCTGACATTAAAAATGTTGATGAAAATGTTATGAAAGAGTAAGGAGGGATTTTTGCTTAGTTCTGCTGCACATATTCTAATGCTACCACTGTATGCTTAATTTACTAAGCCCCTGTAAAATGAGTTCATTGGGGGACTATTTCATAGTCACTCTGTCCCTCTGATTGCCTGACATCCAGTTTCCCTTTCTAGATAATACTACTAAACAAGAAAGCACTGGTTATGTAATAAGTTACTGCATTGCTTTGGTTGGGTAAAAGCAAAAGTTTCTATTTTTCTTATTTCTTATATTCTTACCCATTAACTCCTGCTGAGGTCAGAGCCACCTCAGTCTATGCTCTATGTCTGTCATGTTGTTAATGGAAACAGTGGGTGGGGGTGGGGTGGGAAGGGTAAAATAGTCCTGCCATTGCCTACCAGTAGGAAATCCAAACAGAACACTCATTTGAGTAGCGATTATTTAATTTGCCCAGTCAAGGCACCGTGTTTATATACTATTTCACATTGAATTTGATTATGCCCTACAGACCTGGCTGGTCAAGGATTTGATATACACATATTGGCTTGGGATTCGAGCTTTCTTTTTTATTTAAATAAAAATTTATATATATATTATATATATACATATATACATGGCTATATCTGTATATATATTGGGTATGTTTTAAAGATTTCTTCGCATGAGCGCAGCTGTTGCAATAAAATGACTGATTGGGAGGTAGAAGCACTGAATGACGGTGAGGCATTTTTCAGTTGATGCATACATTTTCCTTTTAATTTTAAATATACATTTGTACATTTGCTTTTTTGGCCTTTTTTTTTTTTAAAGATAAAACATCTCTTACATTTATACTTTAGATACTTTAAATACTCATTATTTATTGAGAGAAGGAAAGAAATGTTATGTCTGACAGGATTTTTATTTTTCTGCACGTCTATAAAATGCCACATTATTGGCCTCTTGCCTTCAGTAGACAGATTTGGGCAGATCTTATCTCCTTTGGACATGTCAGGTAATTCCTAAGTCTTAGAAGCAAGTGGTTTGTTTGGAAATTGGAATGACTAGGGGGGGGATATCTTCATATTGGTTTTGTTGGAGTTGAGAATAAAAGTAAATTTCCTTTGTGGTATATGTGAAACCCCCAACATGCACTCTGCTGCGGTGCACTAGTCCTCTCTTCCGATGTTATTTTCATGTAGGGAGAAAATTGGTCTCAAATGGTAGCCCGAGTTCCCCAAGCCCCAGCCTCTATAGCCAGTGGGTGGGGTCGAAATCGGAAGATGCTGTGCCTACAATTTTGCTGTTTTAGTAATTGGTCATTTTCCCTTACAGTTCTTAGGTGTGTTTTGTGTGTGGAGGGGAGGGGGGGCGTTGTTTGTGCCCACTGGCAGATTTAGGGAGTCAATAAAACCCCCACAACTTTGAGGATGTTTTCTCCCTTTAACAAATCTTGTGTTATGAGGCAACAATAAATTGAAGCATAACTTTGTGACTCTTAACTGCTGTTTTTGTCAGAATCTGAAAAGCGTTGACTTTTATTTGTGTCTTTAGAGACATTAAAAAATGAACTCATCAAATAGAAAATAGAACTTTTACAGCAGCACCACCCCTTTTTGAGACAGAGTTTTACCATGTAGCCCAAGCTGGTTCTGAACTCAAGATCCTTCAGTCTCCTGAGCCCTGGGATGTCAGGCATGTGCTACCATGCTTAGCAGTATGTATGTTTTTTCACTTAAATGGTTTCTTCTGAAGATGACTATTTGCTTTTTACTGTATTTAAAAGCAAGAACCATCTAAGATGAACATGGACAATTCTGGAAGGGTTAAGGAGCATTATACTTGTTCAGAAACAAAGCCAGTGTGTCATTGTAGTGAATATATAAAAGTACTTTGCTTCATTCTGTTTTCAGTGAGTCTCTGGAAAATGATAAAAAGAACTGAGAATGAAATATCTGGACTCACTTTCCTAATTATAGTCACAAGATTAGTCTGATAGCTCCCCTCACCCAGATAACTTAGAGTCTGATGTGACCAAAGAGCCACCCTTACTACTTTTCTAATTAAACAGAACTTGTAGCATAGGTTTCTGGTAGTAATGTTCAAGTGACAAGACACTATTATTAATATCAATTACAAATATTCAACTACTCAGAATGTGTAAGAACTCGTTTGGTATGGCATTAATGTGGGTTATTCCCTTCTCTCATCTTCCTTCCCTTCTGTTTTTTTTTTTTTTTTTTTCTCCATGTATTTGTTCTTTTGCCTAAAAGCAGAAGATTGATGCGATTCTCACTTGCTACTTGGATACATGATCCCATCAGACTCCCATGAGCTTCGATGTGGAAGCTTGAAATTTAGTTCCTAAGTTTCCCATGATTGTCTTTTTTCTTTTCTTCCTGACCCCTTGCCATTCTGCAGTTTCCCCTTGACTTACCCAATCTGTAACAGTGACAGTTTGCTGCCTCTAAACAGAGCATTCAAATGAATTCGCTTAGCCAATGACTTCTGTGAAGTTGCCTTTTCTAATGGCGTTATTACTCCGTGATGCACAGATGTGGTATTTGCCCTACTGGCAGGCAAGCAAAGGTCTGGTGAAGAATGGTAACCTGCTATTTCTTTAAGGAGCGCCAAAGACTTGTGCTTTACTCTGTTTTGGTTTTAGGGGAAATAGTAGCCATTTTGATTATGAAACCTGGTAGTATTTGTAAGTTGATTGTACTGTGTAGATGTCTAAAGTTAACTGTAAGGTTAGCTGGCCTTATAAAATGTAAAAGTAATGAAAATTCATCAGTTTCTCTAGACCAGTAAATATCATCCTTGACAATATTTGTTTAAGCAACTCACTCTCCCTTTTGGGGATTATCTTGATGTAATAGCATCTTCTGTGTTTTTCTGTGCTTTCACTTGTGCCTACAGGACAATGTACTTTCACTATGGTCAAGTCATGGGCCTAGGGATTTTTCCTGAGCTTGAGGCTTGTGAGACATTATTAACTGTAGTTAATACCTGTTCAGCTGTGTTCAGGGACAGCTTACTTTCACTAAATGAGATTCGTGTGCTATTATTTATATGCACAAATGGTGATAGAATGAAATTTCACCATATTCTCCATTTGGGCTTTTAAAAATCAAGTAAAGTTCAATATGTAAAATCTTGGTGTAAAAAATCATCTGTAATGATTTATATTTTATTAAAAGATATGGCCTAATTAGTTTTAAGGAGGAATCAATGACCTTGCAAATAAACTGCAGTATTACACACTATTACATTCTTGCCCTATAAAAGGTTCAAGTGTGTTAAAACCTTAATTGTTAATACATGTTTATGGTGTTGCAAAGGGATCTCATCCCCTGAAAATAGAGCTCAGATTAACCGACTTCACTGAGACAATTTAGTCTCCACCATGGAGTTGAACACAGCAGGAGTCTACTACTGTCACCATTTTATCTGCATGCTTGTTTTGCAGAAACACGTTCATGTCTACCTTGGACAGCTAAGGCTTTTATATTTATTTCTTCAGCTCAGCTTTTTAAAATTAACTGCTGAAATGACTTGCTGGGAGTTTTTGATAAATTTTAAGTTCTCATTCAGCTTTTCTGAGCCTCTTCAGAGAGAGCTGGTTTGGGGTTTTTTTGTTTGTTTGTTTGTTTGTTTGTTTGTTTTTCAAAAGGTAAAATTTCAAATAAAACCTTTTTGTTACTTGAAATTTTAAGATTCTATTTCTGTAATTGCTAACGGTGTTTTCCTAAGTAACATATTCTAATTGATTAGTAATAGTAGTTACATTAATAAAGAAGAGGAAACTGCCAGCCTAGGAGTACCTTCTACTAGGTCTGTTCTCAGTGGGCAGGTTTTCAGTGCTACACTGAATGAAGTGGGAAAGCGCTCTGGGAACCCCACTGTGATAAAGGGACCTCCCTTAGCACTGGGATTGTTCTTTGAGCCTCTGGTTCCAGACACTGAATTTCTCTGAACTTAGCCTTGAGCAAAATAGCTTTCATTTTCACAAGAAAGTAAGCCAAGGTGGAAAACTTAAACCTTAAGACAATACTGTGTCAGAAAAAATGTGTATTTAGAAAAATGAAATCCTGTGGAGTTTGTTATCTTGGTGTATGTTATTTAGTAGATAAGATGACTTTTTATTTTGTATTGAAGACTCACTTTCTGGTGACTCTTTATTTGGTTTTGTGTTTTGTCTTTTAATGCTGAGTAGACAGATCACAAGTCTTTGGCTCCCGTGTTAGGGTGTGTGCACACAGAGTCATCTTATAACTGGAAACTGCCAGGTGGTCCCACTCCAATGAGGGCGTGAAAGGTCGAGAAATGGATGCAAACAAATACTGGGTGGATAATGGTCTGGGTCCTTTGTTTGTTTTCCTTTTAACAATTGTCATTTCTATAATTTATTGGTATAGCCTGTCTGTTGGTTGGCTGGCATTTCACAGTCATATCCAAACACCCCATTGTAGTGGGAACAGGTACCCACTACACCCCATAAAATTTATTTCTCTACTGACAGGCCTTTGCTCTTCAGCTCTACATTCCCTGTTTAGCCAGGACAGCCCTGAGAGATTTTCCCCCACACGTATTTTTGCCGACTTTCCACTGTTTGTTTTCCCACCGTGTGGATGTCAAAGAACTGAAAGAGAAAATTGCATTCACTGGTCACGGGCCTCAGTTATCTACTCTGTGACTTTCCAGAGGAATGCAGACACTGAGCAGTTCTGAACAGACCTTTCACCCACCTAAACGTTTTCCAGTTGTGAGGTTCTCTTGGTGTGTGCCTTCCCTTCTACCCCGCCGCCTTCCCCTGACTTTGGTCAGTTGGTCTCTTGGCTCATACCAGTCTCCTGAGACATTCTGCAGTCATTATCACCTTTTTGGGTGGATTTTACTTCGTTCTTTTGTTTTGTTTTTAAAAAATGACTTTAACATTGATTCATATTTGCTTGGGATAGAGCTTGTGTAATTTACCAATCGTATTGATTGTATGTGATTGCGCCCTGCAGAGGTATACTTAACAAAAGGAATCTAAGTTAGTAAAGGAGCCCATGAGATTGGAGTCAGGCTAGAAATGACTTTATGGAATTGCAGTTCTGGATAGTGTGAATTCCCATCTCAGAACCAGTGCCACATCAATACCCATTTGTGTAAAGGTTTTCTTACATTCCTATGTTTTCCCATTGCCTCAGTTCCCTATTCTTTGCATGTCATTCTCTACCCACCTGCTCAGAACTGTTTTTAATTGAGCCTTAAAGTAACAGCTGACTTTTAAATTAATGAAGTTTGTGAAATTTTACATTTTCCAAATGTTTCCAATTGAGAGAGAACAAAGGATAAGTTGAAACTCACCAACCCGTGACTACTTAGCATCTGGCCAACCTGAGATTTTATTTGGAGCATTATCTTCTGCAAGTTCTTTTTGAATAGGAAAAAAAAAAAAAAAAAAAAAAAGCCTTGCTTGAAATGGAACATTCCCTTTCGTGTTTAATGTGTTTAATCTTTCCATTTCTTTTAAACAGCCTTCAAAACAATGAGGTGGAAGAAAAGAAATAGGAGTGTGTTTAGGGCTACAGAACTCTGGGTCTGAATGAGTACATGTTCCACTTGTTGCATATTTTTGAGACGATTAAGGCCTTCTTTCTCAATTTTGTATTTGTGTGCATGTTGTTTCTATTAAAGATGCCACATTTGTTAAAATGCTATTTCCTTTATTACCTTGGGAACTGACTCAGCCTCTCATTGCTCCTAACTAGGGTTTAAGGCTCTTGTGAGTTGCAGATAAAAGGATTCATTTTAACAAATAGAAGGAGGTGATTCACCTTTGGATTGTAAATATATGAAAGTGTCTACAAGGTCTTTATCTGCTTTCTGTCAGCATTTATATTAAATGATAATTAATGAGGAGGAACAATGTGTAGTCTTTTTCTTGTAAAGGAGTCTGTCATCTTACTCTCTTCCTGGGGACTGTTGATGAAAATTTTAAAAAGCTAATTTGTGCAAGTACAAATACTGGAAGTCACCAGTTTCTCTAACGTGGGAATTAGTGTACACTTCGGTATGCTGTGGCTCTGAGATTGTAAGGGCCAGCACTCAGTAAGCTGTCACGGCTTGAGTTTATGGCTTCTCATCAAGCCCAGAGCATCTTTCTGCCGAAGCAAAATGGCCTTCCTCAGACAAAACACCTGTCTGTCTATTTTCTGACTCCCAATTATGCTGAAGCCTTGTTGGTCACTTCTGGCAGGAAATAGACCTAAGTTATATTGTCCCTTATAGGCCATGCATTAGCTAACGGTTTATGGTATGAAGGGAGTGACTGGCTGGAGAGGACTCAGTAGTTGAAAGTGCTGGCTGCTTTCCCAGAGGACCAGGATTTCATTCCTAGCACTCCCATCAGGCAGCTCTGGACTACCTATAGTTCTAGCTCCAGGCATCCAGCACTGCTCTCTCTCCTCAGGTGCACACGCACATATTTAAGGTCTGAAGCGGGGAAATGAGTTATTGCACGTTTCAAAACATTTATGAAATCAATTTAACAGATACATTTCTATAATTAAGAATATTCATGTGTTGGATATTAGATGGTAAAACCAAGGGGATCTTTTTGTTCAGTTGATAGTAATAACACAGTTAAGTAAGACAATGCCTTTTAAAGGTTTGTTTTTATGTGTACCAGTGTTTTGCTTATATGTATATCTGTATACCATATGCACAGGGAGTACCTGTGGAGGCCAAAAGAAGGCATCAGATTTCCTGGAATTTGAGTTACAGACAGTTGTGAGCCACTATGAGTGTTGAGACTAGAACCTGGGTTCTCTGGATGAATGGCATGTGCTCTTAACCGCTGAGCTGTCTTTCCAGCCCCATATTTTTTAAGATTCATAAATTGATCATGTTTGGAATTTACTTTAAAATACTAATGAAATTAATAGGCATCACCAGCAATGGAGGTGTTGTAATACCTCCTGTCAACAAATTACTGAATTTGGGGACCACCGCTATTGGACCTCAACAGGGAGGAGCCATAGTAAAGGGAGTTTAGAAGGTATGAGATAGTAAGTGCTGGAGCCATCATTGAAAGATGATGAAATCTAGAGAGGAAATTCCAAAACCAGGCCTGTCTGCCACTTAAACTAGACCTGCCCTGCTTATAAAAGTCACTGTCTGACCTGTTGGGCTGAAGCTCACATAGACTAAAGGGCATTTGTCTTGCGTGCATAAATGTTTTATCCCTATGACTAGTTAATCTGAAATGGTCAGCTAGTTCAGTCATGCTTTCCAACCTGGCTGGCTATTAAAAAATGCATACCAACCTCTTTTTGTTTTGAACACTTAACATTTAAGAAATAGGTGCTGGAGCCGGGCGGTGGTGGCGCACGCCTTTAATCCCAGCACTCGGGAGGCAGAGGCAGGCGGATCTCTGTGAGTTCGAGGCCAGCCTGGGCTACCAAGTGAGTTCCAGGAAAGGCGCAAAGCTACACAGAGAAACCCTGTCTCGAAAAACCAAAAAAAAAAAAAAAAGAAATAGGTGCTGGGCTGGCTCAGAGGTAAAGAGCACTGGCTGCTCTTCCAGAGGTCCTAAGTTCAATTCCCAGCAACCACATGGTGGCTCACAACCATCTATAATGAGATCTGGTGCCCTCTTCTGGGATGCAGGCAGAACACTGTGTACATAATAAATAAATCTTAAAAAAAAAAAAAAAAAAGAAAGAAAAAAAAAAGAAATAGGTGCTAGGCGGTGGTGACACAAGCCTTTAATCCCAGCGCTCAGGAGACAAGCAGGAAGATCTCTGAGTTCATGCCCAGCTTGGTCTACATAGCAAGTTCCAGGACAGCCAAGACTACATAGAGAGACCCTGTTTCCCTGCCCCTTCTCCAAGCAAGTAGGCTGGAGATGGTGGCATATGCCCACAAATGAAGCACTCCAGAGACAAGAGTTGGAAGCCAATTTACATTCCATAGTTAAATTCCAGGTGAGGCTGGGCTACACCCTGTCTCAAAACAAAAAGTGAATTTACCAACTACTAAACTATTCCTATAGTTTATTATGCTTTAACAAAATGACAGACGAGAAGAGTGCCATCTGCTCTCAATGAGCTCTGATAACAGAACTTGACACAGGCTTTTTAAATGGCTTCAGCTTGCTGGGTATGATGGTACACATCTTTATTCCAGCTGTTAGGAGGCAGAGGCAGGTGAGTCTCAAGGACAGCCTGGTCTACATAGAGCGTTCAATGCCAGGCCAGCCAGAGCTACATAGTGAGACTTTGATTCAATAAAATAACGACAACAGTAAACAGAATTATCAAAGAATGGCAACTATCTTCAGAACAAGAAGCTGTGAGACTAAACAAGACTTAACTTCGTGGTACAAGGCCCTAGGTTTGAATCCTAGCACAATCCCAAAAGACAAAAACCAAAAATTGTAATAATAATTTACACAGTGTGGCTGGTGAAGATTTCCTGAGGAAACTGCAGTCAAGGTGAGGTGTGGAGCATGGAGAGGGGAATGGATGTTAGAGATGAAGATTCCCAGTAAGAGAAAAGTAAGGTATGTGAATTCTGAGGGAACAGGCTGAATTGAAACGGGGACAGTCATAACTCTGATTGGGCGGCTGGAGAGCAGACCATGCCAAAGTGTGGTGGCACTAGTCTACAATTCCAGGTTAGTGCTTGGGAAGATCAAGTTCAAGGCCAGCCAGCTTCAGCTACATGACAAGTTCAAGAACCTGAGCTATATGGGACCTGTCTCAAAACAAAATATAGCCGGGCAGTGGTGGCCCATGCCTTTAATCCCAGCACTCTGGAGGCAGAGCCAGGCGGATCTCTGTGAGTTCGAGGCCAGCCTGTTCTACAAAGTGGGATCCAGGAAAGATGCAAAGCTACACAGAGAAACCCTGTCTCGAAAAACCAAAAAAATAAAAATAAAAAAATAAAATCAAAACAAAAAATAAAATGGGCTTGTTCTGAAAGTAAAGAAAATGTAAGCAGAGGGTAAAATTCGGGGAATAAAAGATCTAGATTTGTGCCTCTTTATTCACCATTACTGAACAAACTACGCATGTCTCTCACACATGCACGGCATTCACTGTGGCCTGGTTCAGTCCCTTTCAGCTGGTCTCAGGTGGGGCTTGGAGGAACATGGTCACAGATGATGCTGGTGGTGTTTGGTCCAAGAGCATGCTTGTGTAAGGCTCACCATGACAGGTAATTTTAGAACCATCCTATTCTGGCTATCAGAGACGTAAATTTTAGTGAAATGGTGGGGTGTAAGACATAGTCAGAAGATTATGTCTACCTGAAGACTTTAAGGGGAGGGGGGCTGGATTTCCATCTTAAGAAAGGGATAAATGGGAAGAGCAAGGGGCCAGGTAGCACGTAAGTGGATGCACCAAGGAATGAGTCTGCTTAGGTTTTCAGGAGTTTAGGTAGTTTTGTTTGTTGTTTGTTGTGGGTCTTTTTTTTTTTTTTTAAAGATTTATTGTGCATGTACGTGTGTGTGCCTGGTGCCTATGGAAGTCAAGAAGGTGTTGAATCCCCTGGAACTGGAGTTACGGATGGTTGTGAACCACCATGTGGATGCTGGAACTGAAACCTGAATTCCCAGAGTTGAGCACAGTTTCAAGAGGCTGTATTAAAATTATTGAGTCATTTGAGTTTTGTCCTTGAACAATTAAATACCAATACAGATGTCAAGCTGGGGCTTGATGTGATTAATCTGTTTAAAGTGAGGCACGGTTCCCAGTTGTAAATGATTTACAAGGAGGGAAGGCCTGAACCAGCACAGGGATGAAGTGGGAGCAAAGGGTTTGAGAGACTGGCAGATCTGCATGGTAACTTGAAGACAGATGGCATGTTTCTAACGTCCCTTGACCAAGCAGATCACTTTCGTGACATCAAAGCCCTTTGAAGTAGTTGCAGGGAAAACCTATAGCTATCTCTGTCTGCCATACTCCAAACCCTCCCAAGTCCAGTTAAACCCTGAGGGTGCCCCTCTTATACCCCTTAGTCTCTACACATGCCTGTCAAACATCTACTAGACCTTTCACTCCCTGGATGGACCTAGACTCAAGGCGTGTCTGCTCCCCCACAGTGAGAGGGCCTCTTTTTTTTTTTTTAATCTGAGGTTTTTTTTGTTTTGTTTGCATACATGTGTGACTGAACCACATGCATGCAGTGCCCAGTGAAGCCGAAAGAAGGCATCAGATCCTCTGGAAGTGGAGTTAGCTGTGAGCTGCCATGTAGGTACTGGGAATTGAACCTGGATCCTCTGGAAGAGTAGTCAGTGGTCTTAACTGCTGAGCCATCTCTAGCCCTGGGCCTCAGATCTTTAACTGAGTTCTAATAGGATCCAAGCTACCACGATGCATTCCTTCACATACCCTCAGGTCTTGTTTGTCCCTTAGATGAACTTGGTGAGATTTTCTAGAGCAAGGCTTGGAAGACATGCCTAAGAGAGTCCTGGAACTGGTCTGCAGTCAACACAGGACACCAGCCCCAGCTTTACCGTGTTTCTTCCTGCTGCTTCCAGGGCAGAGTAGATCACCCAGTGTCTCTGGAGACTTTCTTTCACTCCCACTACCTTTGTGCTCTGCTTTTCCTCTTCTCTGTGGTTTCTCTTACCACCTACAACTCTGAACTAATGTGCATGCAGTGACCTTTGACCCCAGGCAACTCTCTTGTGCAACCTCCCGACCTTGCTTAGTACTCCCGTCCTTAAGGAGGGGTAAAGCCTCTTAAAAAAAAAAAAAAAAAAAAAAAAAGTCTTGATAATCTTTCCATTCAGGAAGAACTATCTGATAATTCAGCAAAAGTTCAGAATCTGCACCTCTTCAAATGTGTTTATTGAGTCCTAGTGCCTCAAGGCCCACAGCAGTGTGCACTGGACGTGTTCAATAAATAAATATTTGCTGTTTGGTTTGATTTCCCTGAAACCCAAACTGAACTTTCTAACTGTTCTGAGGATTGAGGCAAATTCCAGTAAGACATTTCAAGGTCCTGTGAAAAGGACCAACGTGATAATGCACCGTTTGTTTTTGATAAGCTCTGTCCCACCTTAACTATCACCCTAAGATGCTATCATTACCCTACACCTTTTTGGACAATCCAGAGGAGCTGGAGAAGCCCTTGCTTTTGTGCAATGTGTTGTGCCAAAGCTCCATGGAAGGCCAAACCTTGAGTTACTCAGTAACTAACCACAGGGGAATCCGGCTACTGTTTGCTCCTTGCCAAGGTATTACTGTGGGGGCCAAAGACATGATGAACACATGGACCAGGAAATGAGGCAACAGGCAAAGGCCACATAAATTACCTCCCCACAGGAGTTACTACTCACACTGGAGGCTGGTAAAAAAAGGAACTACTGACCTGAAGGAGGTCAGAAAAATGAGAGGGGAACCAAATGTGATACTCTTGTCTCTCAATGGATTGTCAAGCCAACCCTAGCAGCAAAGAACCAGAAGACCCCATGATGCTTTCCAATCTTGTTTCCACTCAGAATGGAGAAAAGTGGGGGGGGGATTCTCCCCCAAATTTTTACCTGATACAAGTATTTTAGAAGCCAGCAAGATGGTCTAGTAGATAAAAGTGCTTGCCACGCACACTTAGCCTGAATTCCATTCCTGGAACTTCATAAAAAGCAGGACTGTCTCCTGGCCATGTTGTCTCCCTGATGGACAGCGAAGAGGAAGACAAGTGTTTGCTTCTTGGTCAAGAAACATGGTCAGGTTCTTTTCTTTCAGGAGTGGAATCCCAGTAGCATATCCCAAAAATGTTGGGTTCAAAAGCTGAGAGTCAGGGAATGCTTGGGCTGGTAACTTCCAGGCCTTTGAAGTAGTTACAGCTTCATTGTGCAGCAGGAAGCTGAGCTGCTAAAAAGAATTGGTTACCCGAGCGCAGAGGCTGTGTGTGGCTGTGCCCCTCTGGGATGCATAGCGGAGACAAGGATGCTCTAATACAATACATGGAGCAAAAGAAAAGGCCTCTGCATTCACTTCTGGGACCGGATTTTGAGAATATTATGAACAAACTTGTGACTAGCCAGAGGAAAGGAACCGGGTGGTGGTGGGTGAAGTTCTAAGCTTTGCATGAAGAAAACAGCCAGTGCAGGCAAAAAGATGGAGGGTTTTGATACTAGCCTGGGCTACATACCAAGTACAGCCTTGTCTCAAAGTGCAGGAAGGGAAGAAAGAAAATCAAGTGGACCCTGAGTTGTAGCCAGGGAAGACGTGGACAATTCCTTAGTAACACATAGAAAAGGGGTTGGAGAATGGCTCCGTGGTTAAGAGCACACGGTAAAAAAGATCTATGAGCCAGGTGGTGAATCTGAGTTCAAGGCCAGTCTCATCTATAGAGCGAGTTCCAGGACAGCCAGGGATACACAGAGAAACCCTATCTCAAAAAAAAGTAAAACTGGTATTTAAAGAGGGACTTGTACCATACCTCCCCTGGATGGGGGCAAGTACTCAAACCAAGTAAACAGCACTTTTTCCCATCTGTAAGAAGAGACGGTAACATCCCAGTAGAGCAGACAAAGCAGTGTCTGGAAAGCAGCCAGCAGAAATTCTGGTACACATAGTATTTGAAATGGCACCTATCACCCTTGAATATCTGGAATTGGATAAGATCCAATCGCTAACAGCAAAGTAATGGTTAATTACAGGCAACAGAACATTATCAGCTAATCAAAATTATTTTGCCAGGCAGGTACCTAAACACCTCTCTTTGGCCAGCAGACACTGAGGTGGGCTTCTCCTACTCTCCCCTCCCACCAGCTCGGGGGTCAGTCAGCTCCTCCTAGGTGCTGCCACCCTCATCCTGCACTAGGACCCCTCCCCTCAAGCCTCTGTGGGACAGCATTGACACCCTTGTTGCTCATCAAGTCAAAACCTTTTTTTGCGTCAGTGACAAATTGATGGGTTAAAAAAAAATTAGCAAACTAAGTCCGGCATGGTGGGTATATGCCTGTCATCCCGGCACTCAAGAGGCTGAGGCAGGTGGATCATGAAGTCAAGTCTAGATTGGACCATGTTAGAGATTCTGTCTTGAAAACAAGTGAATGCTGTGCTGGCTAGTGTTATATCAACTTGAGATAAACTACTATTTTGGAAGAGGGAACCAAAATTGAGATGAGGCCTCCACTAGATTGGCCTGTGGGCAGCCTGTGGTGCATTTTCTTGACTGCTGATTGATGTGGGAGGGCCCAGCTCACCGTGGGCAGGCAGTAGCCACCCCTAAGCTGGTGGTCACGGATGGAAGATGCTCTATCAGCCTGCTATAAGGTGGCAGGCTGAGCAAGCCAGGAAGGCCATCCCTCTAGCCCTGCCTTCGTTTCTGCCTCCAGGTTCCTACTTGGAGTCCTTGCTCTGACTTCCTTGGATGAGGGACTGGGGTTGGGGCACGTGAGATGAAGTGAACCCTTTCCTCCTTGGGTTGCTTTTATGGTGTCTTATCACAGCAATAGAACCCTAACCAAGACAGACATCAACAACAAAAATAGAAAGCCCAGTTGGTAGAGTGCTTGCCTAGACATGCAGGAAGCACTGGTGTAGATCTTCAGCACTGTGTAAGCTGGGTATGGCAGAGGCAGGAAGACCCGCACTTCAAGGTCAGCCAAGGCCAACCTGAGATAGAGCAGACCCTGTCTCAAAGAAATAAGGGGTGTTTACATATTATTGGGTCTTACACCCTTTTCTTCTTCACCCTTCCGTTACAAAGGCACGGCACTATATATAACACTGCAGTCTTCCCACTTAGATGCTCTAGAGACCTTTCATCTGCACAGAGAGAGAACCCCCACTGTTCTTGCAGGATGGCAGTTGTCCATTGTAGGGATGCAGCCAAACTGGTCCCCTCCAACTGGGAATCATTTCCAGTCTTTTGCTATTACAAATCGGGTTCCAGGGTTGTTACACTGAGAAACTCTGTCTCGAAACCAACAACAAATTGGGTTCCATTTGGTGATGGTGTTTATGCCTATGTGTAGCTTGGATTCCTGAAGTGGAATGGCAGCTTGAAGGGCAGATTTCCTATCAAGGAGTTCTAGCCATTTGCATTCCCCAAAGCAATCTGTGAGAGGGCCTGCTTCCTCA
>CABHPP010137152.1:0-41113 GCA_902168425.1 Peromyscus attwateri | reverse complement strand
TGCTAAAGTAGTTCCCCACAGCTGAGATCTGTTGAAAATCAATGCAATACAGATGGAAATGGGGGGTGGGCTGGGGGGGAGGGGGCGGGGCGGGAGGGGGGAGAACGGGGGAATCTATGGCTGATGTGTAAAGTTGAATTATATTGTAAAATAAAATAAAATAAATTCAAAAATAAAAAAAATAAAAAAAAAGATAAAAAAAAGAAGTGGATTCACATCTTATACTTAGCTATATGTATAACAAAATGAGCCACCTAACCTTTAATTACTACCACAAAAACAAAATAATATGACTTCTATAAATTCAAAGTAACTATAGAAAAGAGAAGATGACCAGGTTCTGTAGTTGGTTGTTATTTCTCTTTGGCTCTTTGCTCTTTGGATCTTTTGGGGGGCCTACCACCCAGCTCCCAAATAAATGCACACAGAGGCTTATTATTACTTATAAGTGCCCAGCCTTAGCTTGGCTTATTTCTAGCCAGCTTTTCTTAAATTATCCCATCTATCTTTTGCCTCTGGGCTTTTATCTTTCCCGATTCTGTATACTTTTCCTTACTTCTTACTCCATGGCTGGCTATGCAGCTGGGTGGCAGGCCCCTGGTGTCCTCTCTCCTTCTTTTCTCATTCCTTGATCTCTCCTCCCAGGTTTCTCCCCATATTTATTTTCTCTGCCTGCCAGCCCCTATCTATCCTTTTCCTGCCTAGCTACTGGCCACTCAGCTCTTTATTAGACCAATCAGGTTTTTTAGGCAGGCAAAGTAACACAGCTTCACAGAGTTAAACAAATGCAACATAAAAGAATGCAACACATCTTTGCATCACTAAACAAATGTTCCACAGCATAAACAAATGTGACACATCTTAAAATAAATATTCCACAACAAGGTTCATCTTCCTTTTCTAGGTGATTGCCTGTTAAATTTCATGAGCTTGAGGCTTTCCTTGCTTTAAAAAAATGGCAGGGGATGGAAGATTCTAATACATGTTAGGAACATGCGAAGTTGCTTCCCAACCACACCAAACACTCTCCATTATGGCTGACTTATTGGCCCATTTCTATGAGACTGCGTGCTGGAACTAACTGTGGGGGCATTCCACCAAGTACAAACACAGGAAAGACAGAGGTGGTGTAGGATTTGGGGGAAGGGCAAAACTTTGGTAAAATGAAAACAAGCCTTGAAAACAAAGCGGTGCTGAGTGGATTGAATCAAGTCTCTGTTTCCTTGGAAACAACCAAGTTAAGGTGTCGGTGAGCACTGCCATCAGCACCACAAACCCCAGGTCTGAAGCTGTGAAAGAGGGCTGGAAGCCACGCTGCTTTTTTAGGGAAGGAGGAGAGACAGACAGAGAGACAGAGACAGACAGACAGACAGAGAGATAGAAAGATAGACACACACACACACACACACACACACACACACACACACACACGCACGCGCGCGCGCGGCGGGGGGGGGGGGAAGAAATCAGTACAAGTCTTTCCCCATCAGGAAAACAACTTTCTGCCACTGGCCTGGGTTGAAATGGTTCAGGAAGCATATGATTATGCCGTTCTTAAGAGGGCCACAAGAAGGTACATCACCAGGTATTTTACTCCGTTCGTGCCTGCTATAACAAAATACCCAAGTCTGAGTAATTTATAAGCACAGAAATTTATTCCTCACAGTTCTGGAGGAAGCCTGAGATGACAATGCCTTCAGAGTCAGGCTCTGGTGAGAGAATCTGCTTCCAACGTAAGGCTGTGCTATTCTGTACTCATGTGGCAGAAACAGCAATCCCGTGTTCTTGCATGGTGGGAGAGATGGGAAGATTAGGGAACTCTCTGAACTCTTGAGAAAAATGGTGGGAGTAATCTCTTCTCACTTCAGAACCATTATCCTAGGGGATGTGTCCCCACATACGAATTTTGGAGAGACACATCCATTCAAACCAGAGCTCTAGGATTTAGTTTTGAGATTGTGTTTATGTGGCACCCCAAGCCCTCTCAAAATGTCTCCATGGCTGTGTGTTCCACTCTCTTGGGAAACTGGCATGCTTCAGGAGCTCTGGCTGCATGGTCACAGGCTCAGGATGGAGGCCAGTGCTGGTACACTGTAGATGTGTGCCCTTGGGACTGGTATTTAACTCTCTAAGGTCCATTGCCCTTAGCTGTACACTGGGATAGCAAGAGTTATTTCCTCGCCTGCTTGTTTTGTGGATTTACAGAACTAATCCAAAGCAAACCATCAGCCCTGGGGTCTGTCGTACACAGTTTTCTGTAGCCGTGAGCTGGGATGTGGAGACAAGCTTGTACCATGGACCGGCCAGATGATCATTGCCTGAGTGAGTCTCTGAGCCTGATCTGGGTCATCAGAGTTCAGGAAGCAGAAGACAGGTCGGCTGCTGAAGGTCAGTTCCTACTGTATAGAGAATTGGAGACAAGGGTCTGGATGAACTAGGTAAGAGGCGGGAAGAGCAAGAGAGAGTACCGGATGTGGGCACGATATCTTGAGTAAGATTAAGGGAGGTGGGATTTAATAAAGAATCACGTGTGATGACAGTGCAGAGATATGAGTGATGTGATGCGGCTGCAAGCCAAGGAATGGTGGCAACTACCTGGAGCTGGACGAGGCCAGACAGGATTCTTAGCCCCAGTCTCAGAGGGACGTGGCTTTGCTAACATGCTGATTTTGACTTCTAGCAATTTACAGGAAAGTAGATTTCTGTTGTTTCAAGTCACTATCCAGTTTGTGTTGATTAGGTCTATTGTTATGGCAGCCCCAGGACACCAACAGACCTTCTATCTAAGAGCGTGGGTCCTCAAGGCAGGCCCACACCACCATGATGGAGGGAGGCAAACGGAGAGGGTTTGGCCCTTCTGTTCCATGGCGAATCACTTGCTATTGGTGAGGAACCTGCCCTAAGTGTCCCACGTGTTCTAAAGTCTGCTTCGTGCCCCACCCTTGGACTCAGCTGCTTCTCAGCAGTCTACCATCCTTTCCCCACAATAGCCTTCCTTTCACTGTCCCAGAGAAGCTGCTGAGGGAGGAAGGTGGGTACCAGGAATCTGACGGAGATGAATGGGCATGGATAGAACACAGGGAGGCAGAGGCAGAGTTCCAAACAGTAGAGTCACTTCCTTCAAGGTCCAGATTAGACAGCTGTGTCCCCAGCTCCTAGCGAGCAGGTGGCCTTAGCTTAACTCAGTACCTTTGGCCCAGCTTAGCAGGCTTTTGTACAGTCAGTCACCAGCACAGGGGTTCTGGGTATACAGAAAGCTAATTGTAGTTACTGTTTATTACAGTCTGAGGGTGCGGCCAGAACTTCTTGTAGGTTTTGCGTCTCTAGCCTCCTCTGAACCTGGGTGCAGGACCTGATTATCATTGCTAGATGCCAAACAAGGCGTTGCATGCTAGATCTGGGTGTGTGCCTTGGCACCTTGTGTCTGAGTGTTCTTCCTAAAACCTAAAGCCAAGGATGGGGACTGACTCACCTGTAACTACCCTTTATGGAGGGGAACCCTCCCTTCTCATGCCAGCCTTTTATGAAATGGAAGACAGCAATGGCCATGCTAACAACAACAGCAAAGTTTCTTCAGTTAAATTGTATTTGCTCCAAAGAAAAAAAACTTAAAATAAATTGAAACACTTGACCATGCTGGAAAGATCAGATCTCAGTGTTTGGCTATCATGTGGTGGTTCTTGTTCCTGGCGGTTTAAGAAACTACTATCAACTCAATGGATTTTCACGCATTTTAAACTCCTTGAAACCCAAGTGACTTCCCTAGAGACCCATGCTTATCTTAACTTTCAAAACTCTCTTCTTTTTTCAAGAATCTATGGGCCCAGATACTAATACCTGCATGACTCAACACAAGCATGTGTTCTATTGGAGAAAGTCAGGAAGGTCAAACAGAAATCAAGGAGTGAAGGGATGTTTTATGTTCCCGTCATGGAGGGCTCCAGGCTACTGGAGTCTAGTAGAAATGTCTCAGAGGTATTCAACTGCAAAGTCTGTGACACTTGAGAGTGAGCACTACAGAGGCACCCAGTGAGCTTTCCTCCCTGTCACCCCGAGAAGGAGGGGCCCAGCATAACACAGGGACTGCTTGGGGCTGGTGTCTCCTGTGTGACATCAGCTGATGAGCATGCGTACCTGGGAAAGGTTTACAAAGGACTTGGGGACTTCCAGGCTCAGAGGAATACAACTCGGTTGATCACAGGGACCACAGAGCTCTCATTTCTTCCTTTCCTAGTAATCCTCCCTAGGGGCCAATGTAGGGGCTACTACTCAAGACATCAGAAGTTATTCAAGCTCTGGAGTTGGCAGCGGGAAGGAAATTTTGAGCATCCAAAGAGTTAAGGGCCAGGAAAATAAAACTCAAGCCATGAGATAACAGGAAGCAGACACAGGAGCCAAGGATGTGGGAGAAACTTCAGCAACATGGAAGCAGATCAGGGAGGGAAAGAGGCCCAGGGGAGATTGGTGTCAGTGGCTGTGGCTGCCACTCTACCTGGTAATTGGCCTGCCTTGAACATACAAGGTCAAGTCGAGTGTTCATCCCTTTCCCATAGTTTCTAGTCAAAAGTCCACATCAGATAAATGGAGATGTGATCAATTCAGTGTGAAAACTGAAAATTCCCAGGGATGCTCCTATGACCTGCTTCAAGCACTGCCTGGAAAGCCTGCAGGCTGTGACATTCTTTCAGCCTCTGTTCTCAGGTATAAACTCCCCAGGTTTATGAGCCACACAGAGAACTCCCTTCCTTTGTGTGGGATGCTAATTGCAATTTTTATGTTTCCATAAAGTGGCCGCACAGATGCTTTATCTGGAAGCTAAAGGCTCCGATAACAAGGGCAGGCACAAGCTCGGCTCTCCATACCCAGGGTCTTTTGTTGTTGCCCTTGACCTGTTGGAGGCCCAGCAGGTCAGGAGATGGTCACACATTGAAGTCGTGACAGCAGGTGACAGGGGCTAAACTTGGAAATTCAGAGTAGGATTCAGGGGGGATTTCTTTTTCTTTTTCTCCATTTCCATCTTTATCAAAGCCCACTGAGCCTTCTGGGAAGCATTCTCTAGAGGAAGTGAATGCAAAAATCACCATGGATACATGGACAATAAATGGTTTGTGTTAGCCTCATCTCTGAGGCTCCAATAAAAAGCATGGCATAAAGAAGAGATGTTCTAGATCATAAAGGGATGGGTGCAGAGCCCCTTGGGAGACCCAGCCATTCTGTTTCTCCTTTCCTTTTCTCTTCCTGCCCATCCCAGCTGCATAAAAATATTATTTCCACCTTTCTTCCTGTCTCCAGGATGATTTTATCTAGAGTAATGATTTTTTTTTTGTTTTTGTTTTTTGAGACAGGGTTTCTCTGTGTAGTTTTGGTGCCTGTCCTGGATCTTGCTCTGTAGACCAGGCTGGCCTCAAACACACAGAGATTCACCTGGCTTTGCCTCCTGAGTGCTGAGATTAAAGGCGTGTGCCACCACTGCCCGGCTAGAGTAATAATCTTAAAACATAGATTTCCTTGAGACTCTTGTCATAAAATATTTTAAAAGTGTTTTATTAGCATATATTAATTATACATAATAATGGGTTTTGTTATGAGCTTTTCATATATATCATGATATAGTTTGACTACATTCACCCTCCCATGACCCTTTGTCACCTCCCACCCACTCCTGTTGATCCCGTCCTCTTTTCAAATAGTCTTCCTACTTCCACTTCCTCCGTGACTACATGTTGATGGATCCGGTCTTGATCCGTCTTGTACAGATAATCACAGCTGCTGTGACGCTGTGAGTGCAACAGTCATGTCACGCTCAGAAGACGACATCCCACGACATAACACCCTTTATGCAGCTTACAGTCTCTCTGACCCCTGTTCTGTGATGTTCCCTGAGCCTTGGAGGCGGTGGTACAGGTGTCTCATTTAGGGCTGAGCATTCCACAGTCACTAATTTTCAGCACTTTGGCTAGTCATGAGCCTCTGCAACATTTGCTCCCTGCTGCCGGGACCAAAGCAGACAGCAGCATAAATACAAATACAATCTGATAGATACAATTATATCCACTAAGCAAAACAACAGCAGTATCCTTCCCAGCAAAGCCTACGGCTTCCCCAGTGGTGAGATTTTGGCCAGTGCAAAACCATTTCTCGATGTTGAGGATGTGTTCAACACCAACAATCTGTTCTAAGCACTTTGTAGATCCTTGCTGAGTTATCCTGCACAACAGCTCTGTGATGAGAAAGCTGTTGCCAACCCATCTTCTAGAGAGAAGTGAGGCACAACAGGGTTAATTAACTGGAACTAGATGGTAAAGCTAAGAGGCAGAGGCAGGATTTGAACTAAAATCTAGATCAAGACTCTGCCTATAGGATGAAGAACAAGTTCATCAGACTGGGTGGCATCCAGTGTTTTTTATCCCTTGGCTTTGTCTGCCTTGTGTTGTGTGTTTACTTCAGACTACAGCATCTGCCTTCTATATCAGAGGCTTCCTTCATTCTACCAAGTTTCTCCCCACCCCCACCATTCTCCCAGTTTATCTAGTTCTGAGAGTAGGCCGGAAGCACTGATATTGGGTTCAGAGGACTTGGTTGAGTCCTTACATTGCTCCGTCTCTGTGCCCATGGGTGGTCAGCTTCCTCCTCTGTCCTTTGCTGTCCTCACCTGTGAGAGGTAGAGCTTGGACTCTGTAACCTCTGTCTATGTCTAGCTCAGACACCCAGAGGGTCCACAATGTATGCACACCGTGGTGGTCCAGATGAATGGAGATCAGCGATGGTTCTCTGTTCTGGCCCTTATATCCAGGTCCAGTTTCTGAGTGTGCATTAAGCCCAGCATTTCCCAGGGAGGCTCTGATCTGGCTGGTTTTGTCTTATCACATGTACGACTCAAGTCGACAGTGTTTTACATTTCTGTAGTTGTTGCAGCATATTTTTAGGAACTAGTGATAAGAAAATAATTTTGCACATGCCCAATATACATGAATGTTTCAGAACATTCTTCATCCATGGTTCATTGATGTAGAACCCACAGATACAGAGGGTGGACCCACTACTTGTCAACACAAAGGACAGAACTAGTGATACATCAACAACACAGACTTCAAAAACATGTGCCAAGTGAAACAAGCCTAACATACCCACTACATAACTGTCTGATTCCGTTTATAGGAAGTTTTAGAGAGGACCAATCCTCTAGACACGGATGGTTTCTTGGGGGCTGGAATGGAAGCAGGGAAGCAGGGATTAATGGCAGCCACACGGAATGATGGTGTGTTCTAAGTCTGGATTGTGGTGATGCTCATAGACACGTGTGACTTATCAAATCTACAGATGAATGTAAGTTATATGGCAACAAAGTGACTGAAAATGTTGAGAGTAAAACAGGAAAAGTACAAAATAAAATATTGGAGTAGCACAGTTAAAGATTTTCTTAAGCAAGAAATAACAAAGAGAAATATATTGGACAACATAAACATTAAAAAAATCCATGAACAGAAACATTAAAAAAATCCATGGCAAAGACATTTAAAAGTGAGGCTGGAGAGATGGCTGTGTGATCAAGACGAGGGGCTGCTTTTGCAGAGGGCATGAGTTTGATTTCAAGTACCCAATCACATGACTCTAACTCCCCCTCCAGGGAATCTCTGTCGTCTCTGGCTTCTGTGGGCACCTGTACTCATGTGCACAACACTCCCTCATACAAATATTTAACATAAAAACAAATATTTAAAAAAAATTGAAAATACTGTAGCCCAGGCTGGCCTCAAACTCACAGAGATCTGCCTGCCTCTGCCTCCAAAGTGCTGGGATTAAAGGTGTGCGCCACCACCGCCGGGCTGAGAATGTAGATTTGAGGAAAGTCTTGGTGTAATTTAGAAAAGATAAATTGAGAATGTCTCATCAGAACTAAAACAGCAAAGAATCAAATCTCAAGTTAGCCCAGGTGTGTACAGACTAACAGAGGAGAAAATTTGCCTATGTAGACGTGTAAATAAAACCTTAAACCTTCCACAGGCAGTGTAAAATGTGAATAATTGAGTGTCTTGAGGTATAAACCAATTTGTTTGTGGAGATTAACGAGATAATAGCTGCTACCATTTAAAACGTGTATTCCTTTAACAAAGTCGCTTCTGTTCTGATTGTCTGTCTTCTGGAGGAAAAAAAAAAACACAGCACACATACGTTCAGGCAAGTCCTTAAGATTACCTGATGGATATTGAAAATAACAAGAAACAGGGGCATGCATATTTTTGAAAATAGGGATGTGCTTGAATATAGTTTGCTGAATCAAAATAATAACAAGAAAGGTAATGTTGTGTAGCCTGGGAAAGAAGCGAAGCATTGATCTCCCTGACTAGGAAAACTGTGTGCTATTGATTCGTTTTCTATTCCTGTAACAAGCTGGACACTTATTACTCCTGACCATTGATTTCGTGTTTCTGTTGCTCTGATGTTGGCCGAGGCATGGCTGGGTCCTCTACTCAGGTATCACGGAAGTGACTCCCAAGCCAGCTGAGCTCATCTGGAAGCCCTGCAGGAAAATGGACAGAACTTGGCACTTTGAGGTTGTAAGAAGAGGTCTCCATTTCCTTGCTTGTTGTCACAGGTCCCAGAATCCAACTGTACTGCCAGCCACATGTCCTCCTTCATCTTTAAGCCCCAACAGAGTGTCCATCCTTCTTGTGCTCAGACTCTCTGACTTCCCATTTCTGACTCAATAGATCTGATTGAAAGAGGGCATTTGATTATTTCTACTTATTTCCTGATTACTTCGTGTGTGTGCTCATGTGTATGCACGTGCACATACGTGCACATAGGTATTGAGGTCAGAAGTCAATCTTGGATGTCATTCCACATCACCTTGTATTTTTGAGACAAGGCCTCACTGGCCTGGAACTTGCTGATTTGTCTAGGGATCTGCTGGCCTCCACTTCTTCAGTGCCAGATTTGCAAGCATGTTACCACACTCAGCCTTTTTCTCATGAGTTCTGGGGGTGAACTCAGGTCTTGTGCCTGAAAGCATGGACTTTATTGACTGAGCTATATCTCCCTAAGCCTATTTCTTCATTTTTCAGTGGGACGGACTTGAGACCTTAATTATATCTGTAAAGCTCCTCACAGCTAACACTTAGATTTATTTTTTTAAACATGATTTTGTAAAATCTTATAAATACTTTTCAGAAGATTGATTAAAACATTCCTGATCATGTTTTTAATTTTTTTTTTAGATTTTTATCTTAACAGTGTTTCACTGAATCTCTTATAATCTATGATTTTATGTCTTACAGCACACAAATTGAGAAGAATTTGGTCATTATTTTAAATTTTTTTTTTAATATTTTCTTTTCTTTCTCCTGCCCTTTTTGAGACTCCAGTTGTCTTGGTTAGGGTATCTATTGCTGTGAAGAGACACCATGACCATGGCAACTGTTATAAAGGAAAACATTGAATTGAGGCAGGCTACAGCTCAGAAGTTTAGTCCATTACTGTTGTAGCACAAAGCATGGCAGCATGCAGGCAGACACGGTGCTGGAGAGGCAGCTGAGAGTTCTACATCCAGATCTGCAGGAAGCAGGGAACGAACGCCACACTAGGCCTAACTTGAGCGTCTGAGACCTCAAAGCCTGCCCCCACAGTGACACACTTCCTCCAGTAAGGCCACACCCACTCCAACTAGGCCACACCTCGTAACAGTGCCACTCCCTATGGGCCAAGCATTCGAACATAGAGTCTGTGGGGACCATTCCTGCTCAAACCACCACACCAATCATATATGTTTACATTTTTGGAAGCACTTCACAGGTGCCTGGATCTCTGACTTTTTTCTTTATTTCTCCTTTATCATTCAGACTAGACAATTCCTTATTGATCTATTGTCAAGTTCATCTATTCACTCCTCTGTCATTTTCCTTCTGCTGTTCAGTCCCTCCAAGGAGCTTTAAATTGTAGTTGTAAACTTCTCTTTTTGGGTCCTTTTTTCCCCCTCCATATTGAGAAGTTTTCTCTTTTCATTCACTTAAAGTATCTACATTCATTTCACAGTTTGAGCCATTACTTTTACATCTTTCATAATTCCCAAATCTGAAACAAATTGGTTTGTTTTTGTTACTATAATGAAATACTCAAGACAGTTGTTTTATAAGGATAACAGGTTTATTTAGCTCAGAGTTCTGGAGACTGAAGGCTACAGCACTGTCATCAGCTTGGCTTTAGGGATGTTGTGAGGACTTTGTGCTTGGTGGCATCATTGTGATACTATAAGAAGACAGGGTGGCATGGGGCAGGGGCCAGTCTTTTGACCAGTCATTAAGCCCTGCCTCTTAGAGGTACCACCCTTTCCCGGCACCACCAAACTGGGACCAAGCCTTCTAAGAACCACACATTTAAACCATAAAGAGTCAAATCGAGGTTGGCATCTGGTATCATTTCCCTTGAGAGTTGATGAGATGTCTCCTAATTTTCTATTTGAATAATTTAAAATTGGGTTTTGGTTTTCCATTATGAATCTGAAAAAAAAAATGACCATAAACCTTGTGGCCTAAAACCATTTTGTTCTTGTACAGGCCTGGTGTTGGTAGAGCTGTCTTCCTTCTACCAGCATTCCTGGTCTTGTGGCTCCTTCTCTGTCTTTAGATTCCGTCACTGACTGGTTTTTCATCACATCCTTTTCTCCATGCCTTCTCCTACTCTGCTTTGTAAGGACCTTATTGTTGTGGAATATTTAACTGTGTAAAGATGTGTTACATTTATGCTGTGGAATATGACTTTAACTGTGTAAAGGTGTGTTACATTTGTTTCTGCTGCCTTTGTTAACAGTGTAAAGATGTTTTTCATTTGTTTATGCTGCATTTGTTTAACTATGTAAAGATATGTTGCTGTTTCACCTTGCCTGCCTAAGGCACCTGATTGGTCTAACAAAAAACTGAATGGCCAATAGCTAGGCAGGAGAAAAGATAGGCAGAGCTGGCAGGCAGGAAGAGTAAATAGGAGGAGAAATCTAGGCTCAAGAAGAATGAAAGGAAGAAGAAGAGAAAGTGGGAGAAAGAGAGGGAGATGCCCAGGGCCAGACAGCCAGACAGCTGCCAGCCAGCTGGTTGGAGTAGGACATACAGAAAGAAAAGGTAAAAAGCCCCAAGGCAAAACGTAGATGAAGAGAAACAGGTTAATTTAAGTTAAAGAAAAAAAAAAAAAGCTAACCAGAAAAGAGCATAAGCTAAAGCTGAGCATTCATAACTAATAGAAAGTCTCTGTGTCAGGATTTGGGAGCTAGTTGGTGACTCAAAAGAACAAGCCTGGTACACCTTGTGAAGACATTGGGTCACTTGGACCATCTTGGGAACTTGCCTCATTTCAAGGTCCTTAACTTCGTCATGATCCCTCCTACCATACACATCCATAGGATTTCGGGGTTAGTAAGTTCATGTTTGACAGCCGTCTATCCTACTACAGATCAATTGTGTATTGTATATTCTGAATGTTGAGTTGCAAGATTCCAAACCCTGTTAAAATCCTTTGGAGTGCATGGATTTGTATTTTGAGAGTAGGTGATCAGCTCAGCAAGGTTCAGATGGCAAATTCTGTGCCCATTCCATGGGCTCTGATTCCATTGGCAGTTTAGTGTTCTGCCTTTGCAGGCCTGTGTGTGTGTGTGTGTGTGTGTGTGTGTGTGTGTGAACACATGTGTGTTCTCCCTGGTGTACCTCTGGGCTAGTATGGAATCTGAGAATGGTCTTGACTGACATCAATCTTTATGGGGTTTGCTCTGTGGCTTTCGGCTCACTGAACATGGGAAAAGCTAAGAAATGGTCCACTCATTCACCTGTGGGATGACATTTGTTGGGTCTTTCCAATTTCAGAGTATCCCCACACCTTCTGGCTCTTAGGGTCCCCCTTTTCTTGACCTCCTGGCTAGAAAGGTGAGGTTTATTCGACTAGATCAATTCTGCACTTTTGGTGGATAGGTCTCTTGTGTTAAAACAGTGAGAAAAACAAAGAAAAATTTCAAGGGATTCCTTCCACACTCTTGGTCATAAGAGCAAGATTTTCTCTCAAGGTTTGATACCTGGGTGGCTGACAATGGCATGGCTGATGTGGGCATGCAGGTTCTTGACTCTGGCTAACCTGGGCCATGGGCACCCAGGAGGGAAAAAGTGAGGAGACCACCACATCCTCTGTCCCACTTATTGGTCTTCAGGACATCAAAAGGAAGTTTTCCCAAGAGGTGCTCCCGTTGGTGTCTGGTGGAGTCCGAGCCAGGAGAACTGAGAGTTTAGAGAAAACCAATCCAGTCAACGCCCTATGCTGTCCCGTCCTCGTGTTTTGATTTTCCTCTCCAGTGTGCCTGCTGTTACTCACCTTTTAGAATCCTTGTGTAGCTGCCTTAATGAACTGTTTGTGCAAGTGTTTTCATTGTAATCAGCAGGAGAGATGGAGCAGAATGTGTTCCTCCCATCTTCTCCAAAAGCCCCAGCTAGATTGTTAGTAAATAACCATGAGCCCTTAAGCCCTTATAGTAGAGTAAAAGGCAGTGTGGGCCTCAGCTATGGAGTTCTTTGTGTCTGCAGAGAAAAGCTAGGCTGGAGTCCCCTCATGAATAGGAGCACTTTACTGTTCCTTTCCAAATGACCCCTCTCAGGATTCATTCTTCATTTGGTGTCTGTAGGACATTTCTTTCTTTCTTTCTTTTTTTTTTTTTTTTTTGCCAATGAGGCACTAATTGTATCTCCTCCCTACTGGGTTACAGAGTACTTCCTATCTAAGAGGGACTTAGGAATATATACCTGTCTCTCTTTTCTAATTAGAGCCAAGAGAAGAGACTTACTCATATGAACACAACAGTTTTGATGTTCATCTACTCACTCAACAGTATGAGTCCAGGAAGTGTTCTGGTTGCTGGTGGGTGCCGTGGGAGGGAAGACTAGACCTCATCTCAAGGAAGTTCATTCTAAGATGAACGGAAAATGGGCAATTGATGATAAGCAAGGTTGATTTAGGTGGGGTTCATGACTTGGGCCAATGGGTAGAGATTAAGTGGGGTGAGTCGAATTGATGTGGATAGTTGGTAGGTGGTTTATGGAGGTTGTATTTGAGCCAAATTGTGTGAAAGAACTAAGGATACAATTTGTTCACATGCAGGTCACCTGACCACTTGGAACCACCCTCTTGTGTAACATACCTTTAGTTTTCATTGGGAAAATCAGTAGTGTAAATGAGGCAGGAAGAGAATTGTTTAGAAGAGAACTGGTTAAAAGTGAATGTAGGGACCACCTACCATCCATTTTAGCTCAGCTGTTCACTGTGGGGGTAGCAGGATTGGGGTTTCCCACCGAGGTGCTCTGCCTTTGAATCGCAGCTGCACTGAGCGATCTCAGGCAAGCACTTAGATCTATCTGTTCTTCAGTTTCATTGCCCCTAAACCAGTGGTTCTCAACCTTCCTAATGCTGCAACTCTTTAATACAGTCCCTCATGCTGTGGTGGCCCCCAAACATAAAATTATTTTCGTTGCTACTTTGTCACTATAATTTTGCTACTGTTATGAATCGTAATATAAATATCTGCATTTTCTGATGGTCTTAGGAAACCCCTGTGAAAGGGTCACTCAACCTCCAAGGGGTTGCACCTCCCAGGTTGAGAATCACTGTGAAACAGAAACATAAATAGTACTCACTAATGGCATTATTAATGCAATTACATAATGTGTATAAAACACATAGTAAGTTGTTCACTGGAGTATTGCTACCACCTCTCTGAGCAGGAGGAGTCTGGGTGTTTGCTTTGGAGGTCAGGGCTGGCTGCTTGGTGCGCATCTTCATCCCCTTGTCTTTTTGTGCCTGTAGCCACCCTTTCCATTTGCCTTACTTGGTCTATTGGTCTAGGTCGTGTGTCAAGCTGGCAGCTAATTTTCTCTGAGCGATGGGCTGGCATGGACTGCAGAGGCTGTGCCCACAGCTGTAAAGCACACAGACTCCTGAAATGGCCTCATCTCTGCTCACTAGGAGAATGGATGGCTGCGGCTTCTGTATTGATCAGACAGTAGATTCCCCCTCTTATGGAAAAATGCCGTGCTTAGCTCACAAGGACCAGCTCTGCTATTTTATGCTTCTTTTGGCATTTTGACAAAGTCTGTGACTTGACAGTGTTCTGAGGATGTTTTTAGGGGGAATTTTCTATTGAATGTTCTTTGCCTCATGGATCACACATGGAGAGAGATGAGTGGGGTTAGCATTGCTCCAGCCCTTTCCTGCATCTGAATAACCATGGCTTGAAACACCAACCTGAGGGCTCCCTTTGTGGATGGAAACTCTGTAGTGATATGAAACTTTTCAGGGTGGTAGCAGTGTGGATGGTCCTGCTGTGTGATGGTTGAGTGGATAGATACATTTGTTTAAACACACCCGTTCTGGCTGGAGGAATAGCTCAGGTAAAGTACTTGTTTTGCAAGCATGAGGACCTGACTTTTATATACCCAGAATCCACATTAAAAACAAAACAAAACTAAAGTGTGGTGTTATGTGTATTTAATATTTAATCACAGTGCTGGGGAGGCAGAGGCAGGAGGATTAGGCCAGCCAGCCCCTGTGAACCAATAATTTCCAGTGAAAGGTCTTGTTCCTAAAAGCAAGGTGGACAGCATCTGAGAAAACAGCTGGAGTTATCTTCGGGCTTCTACATGCACACACATGCACCTCCCTGCCATCTGTACCTGCACACATACAAACACATCCACACAAAGCAATCAAGCACCAAAACCATATCAGCTATCTGAACATGGTGGTATACACCTTTAATCCAGCACCTGAGGGGCTGAGGCAGGAAGAGTGTGAGTTTGAGACCAGCCTGGGGTACCTAATGAACAACCCTCCCCCCAAAAAAGAAAAGAAAAATGAAAGAAAAGAAATCAGTTGCTGCACACATGGGTCCATGTAAGCATCATGTCTGTAAAGCACACATGGTCAGAAGCAGGAGGAGCTGACTTCCCTTATTGAGTGTTTAGTGCCTTTTTTACCTGGCCAAGGGGGCTCTCTCTTCCCAGCCCCTTTCCTCTCCACCCTGCTCCTTGTACCCCACTGTAGCCACAACACCACACTGTGGGTGTCAGTTTTAGCCATTTCTCCAATAGGGCAAGCTGCTTCTCACAACCTTTCAAGGTCTCCCATGCCTCAGACTCTCTGCTAAGCCCAGAACCACGAAGATATATGAGATACAGCTCAGCCTTTTGGGGTCACCTCAGCCCCCTCACTCCCTCACACATCATTTTGTGGTTCTCCTTTTAGTCTGCTTTTGGAAGGTGGAATGTGGGCTTCTCCACCAGGTAGAAAGGAGAGATGAGTCTGAGGCAGAGCCTAGACAGAGGCAGGCTGATGGACAGAAGATTCCCCAAGAGCCACATCCATCCCCAAAAGGTTCCATCCCTCTTTAACAAGCGAAAGCAGAAACTCAGAGCTGTCAAGTCTTCTACCTTGGCACTAGCTTCAAACTCTGGTTTTAACTAGCTCTATGAATTCTGTAGGTTACTTATCCTCTCTGTACTGTGATGTCGAGGAACAAAATAATTTCCTCCCCAGTGGATTAGGTGGATTAATATATGTGAAGTACAACATGAGTATCTGGATCATAATAAGGTTACATAAGCATTGCTATTATTATTATCATTATTATTATTGCCTATCAAATATTACTGGGATGAGCAAGAGCCAGCCTTTGAAACGCCATGTGGTTACTAGTGGAAAGGTTCAGATAGTAAGCAGGTGAGTAAGGCAATACAAAGATGACCCCCCAGTATGACACAAAGGGGAAGTTTGCTAGGCTATAAGTATTCTAGAGGAACACGGGACTTTGGTTGGTGGGGTAGATGTGAGGGTCTCATTGAGGAGACTACATCTTGACTGAAGGGTAAGTGCTGGGAGGAGCCAGGCACATGGCCTGGGGAAAAAAAGGAGGAGAGAGCTCTGAGAGAGGCAACCAAGCAGCAGAGCCTGGAGTATTTGGAGAGCAGAAGGAGGAAGTGGAGGATGCCCCTGGGTTGCAGGCTTGTTAGGGCTTCGTCATTAAACATGCCCAGCTGTGGTAAGCTGCTGGAATTTGATTCTGAAGAGCCCCATCCTCCCAGCACACCAACATTTGAAGTTTCTGTTGCAACTAATCCAGGAGTGCTGTCTGCTAGATCGATCCCTGTGATCATATTATGACACCAGGGACTGTATTAAATACTATCTATTCCTGAGGCATGCTCTGTCCTCAGAGACTTTCAGTTCACCCATCCCCAAATGATTGCCCAGCTCCAGCCAATGAGAAAAATGTTTCTTGTTTGTTCCAAAGACTCAGAGCTCTTTATCAGGAAGCCCCACAGAAGAAGTCTAGGTATTCATGAATGAGTATTTCCAACACCAGAATCCGAGTTACCATGCAATGTATCTGGGTCCACTCCTGTGGCTCTCTAAGGCCTAGCTGTGCCTTTGATGTGGCAGTCTCGTCCTCCAACCACATTCTCAGTTCTTTAAGGTTAGTCCCAACCACTCAAGGATGTCTGTCATCTCCGGGATCTTGTTCCAAAATGTGCATTAAGAACCACTGCCACGGTCTTTAAATCAGGCCTACTGGTGTCACTCATCCATCATTTTCTCGAACTTCTGAGCAACTGATTGCATGGCCCTCTGATTACTTGTCAAACACGTGCAAGCCGAGCAGATTTCTGTAGAACTGGTGGGTCGCTCTAGAGATACAGCCTTGAGCAACTTGTATTTGTGTGCCAATGAGAGGTAGAACACTGGGAACAAAACCTTTCCTAGTGAAGGAAGTTGGCTGGAGGGGTAAAAAAAAAAAAAACAACAAAAAAAAAACAAACCAAAACATGATTTGTGATTCTCATCTTCCCCTTTTACCTTTAGGCAAGTTACTCAAGTCTTTGTACATTCCTGAGGTGGTTAATTATTAGTCCTGTATGTGGTAGCTCTGTAAAAGGTTCCCAAGTGCATAACGGTGATTCTACATATGTTAAGCCTTTTCCTAGCTGAAAATTGAATGTAGAATACTTTGTTACCCTTAGTTTATGGGAGAAAGGACTCACTTCAAAGGCAAGGATCACTTCTCTTAATTGTTTATCCCTGTATTGTGCACTGTCCTAATCCGTGATTTTGCCATTTGATGACATTCTTGTTTAGGTGGCATCCAGCATGAAGGATGTGCAGGCTGGCTGGTTCAGATAGTTTGTACTTTGGGACAGAGCCTCTGGAGAGAACTTCAGTTGGGGTCAGATGGAATTACGTGTAATCATAGCAGAAGCAAAGCTTTACTGAAATGGCTCTGTGAGTTTGAGACATCTCTACATAGTTTATTAAAAGATGGGTGTAGGCTAATCATGGGTCGTAAAGTCTCTTAGTAGATGTCTTCTGAGCCTGGTGGTGCCCCTGTGGGATTCAGCTTAGGAGTGGAACTGAGCTCAGATCTGGCTATTTGATCTGGGGGTGGGAGACTTTCCCCATTATAAGGTACAAAGGAGAAATGCTATGCAGATCCACTTCATGTTACTGTGATGAAACACTTGAGGCTGGGCAGCTTTTGTCTCTATATTCTGGTTGAAGGTTGAGGGCCCTTTTCTGATTATTATCTTGCTAGGTAAGCCCCAAGCTGATGGAGACCATCACATGGACTTGGCAAGGGACAGAGATCATGTGTGTGTCTTCTATGTTGTTGTTGTTGTTTATTTGTTTTTCACAAAGCCAACAGGATTTGATCATGAAACTCCACTTGTTGACCTTCTGTAATCTACCTCTATATACCTCTATAATTGGAGTCCATTGCCACTCTCCCGATTCTCAAGAGGGGATTAAAAATCAGCACATTCAACTTAGGAGGACACTTAAGTCACACTCAAACCATAGCTGAACTGAGGAGAGATGGATTGCTGTTATGCTTTGAATATGAAATGCCCCCCCCCCCAGGCTCCTGTGTTGAAAACTTGGTTTCCAACGGGTGGTACCATTTTGGAAGGTGGTGTAAACTTGAGAAGATAGGGTCTAGTTGGAGGAAGGTCCCTGAAGGCAAGGCTTTGAAGATTATATCTGATCCCGGGATTCTTACTCTTCTTTGCTTCTTTTCTACCACGAGGTAAAGAAATTTCTCTGCTGCAGGTCCCTGCCACCATGAGATTCTGTCCAAGAATGTGGATTCCACGGCTATAACCTGGGCCCCCTGCAACCCTGAGCCAGAACAAGCCCTTCATTCCTTAAACTGTTCTTGTCAGGAATTCTGTCACAAGGAGAGTGACTAACACAATCGCCACATGGTTCTGAAAACCATGGCCCTGACATCCTTTGTATAAACCCCGTGGCTGTTGCCAAAGAGGAGAAACAACACATGAGTGCAGGGTTCTGTTTGGGCAGATACCAATTCAGTTTAGAAGATCTGAGCGTGAACTCCAGAACCCACAGAAGAAGCTAGGTGCAGTAGTGTGTGCTTATAATCCCAGTGAGGTGGGCGACAGAGACAGGAGGATCCCTGTGAGCTCACTGGCCAGCTGATCTAGCCTGCTTGGTGACATTCCAGGCCAGGGAGAGACCCTGACTTAAAGGAAAAGTGGAAGCCTCCTGACTTCCTGACCTCCATGTATGTGTGTATACCCAACACACACACACACACACACACACACACACACACACACACACACTTCCAATATAATATTTGTCTTATTGAATGTGAAGTGGTCTGTGCCCCCTCCCACTTTTCTTCTATTAATAAAAATAAAAATTTCACACCCACCACTGACATATTATTTGGTCATTTTCAGGAAAAGTAAAGAGAACCTACATTTCTTTTCCTAATAGGTGCTGATATTTTTGCCTGTAGGGCCTGGCTTGTTCTTTCTGTGTCCCCTTAGTGTGAGTGGTCTTTGTCTCTATTCGACAGAAAGAACTTGAGCTCCAGAAAGTCGAGGTGCTTTCCAGGGCTCAGTGGCTAGTAAAGAGCAGTCAGAAGTTAAAATCTCGTCGTCTGACTCCAAAGCCTGGGCTTCCATTTTCTCTCCAGCTGATTCCGAGCCACTTGACAAGGCACTTTCACGCTGGAAGTGCTTTAGAGGACTCTAATGGGGTTTTATGCTGGGATTGGTGCTAGGTACTGGGCTCTGGAGAGAAATGAAACATATTCCCGAAGTCGTTCCCACGCATTGGGTTCACCATACGGTGTCATGTCTGTTACGCATTCTAGAGATTTCATAACTATGAAAGTGGGCATATATTCTTGTTAATGGCAATTTTAATTAAGTGACTCCAGAAGATACTACAGGGTTTTGTTTTTTTTTGTTGTTGTTGTTTACATTTTATTTGTTTCTGCCCAAGGCAATTATTTAGGGCATTAAGCAAGTTGTGAAAATAAGACATGTAGAAATGATGAACAGATGAAAATGTCAAGCTTGTCAGAGGTCAGGAGGAAAACTCGATTTATGTTCCATTCTGTCCTTGGCAAATAGTCACTTGCCTCCTCCCTGTTTCCCCAGCTGTGGATCTGGCTCCTTTGATCTGTTTGCTCATTGACATTCACAGAGCTTCGGGGCCTGGGGTTTTCATTTCCTTTGTCCCCAAGATGAGTCCCCTGACAATCACATAGAAAATGACTGTGAAGTTCAATAAAACCATTCAGCAGAGGAGCTCCAGCTAGGCTGGTGATATCTTATGAACAAGGAAATAAACAGTGACAGCGTCTGCCACAATGCGTGGCCTCTTTGGGGGGAAGTATACCTCAAATGTGTGACATACAAAGTCATAGATCCTCACCTGGACACGAGAACTGGCTACAGGTGCTATAGAAAGCAAATGTTTACATGCTCCTATCCAAAGTACCCTTCGTCAGAATCTATGTAATTAAGGTTAAAGTATTTTCTGGCCAATAACAGACTCTCCACAGGATATTTTGATAGTGGACAACGAAAAGGCAAAGCGAACCATCTGAAGAATTTAAGTGAAGGGAGTGGTCGCCATCATTAGCTAGATTAATTAATCCTACTTTGTACATAGTCAGCATTTATGGTAATCTTATTTTTTTTCCGAAGTATTCATCATTGAGCTCTCAATTCAAAGGTTACCTTGCTGGGGACATAGCTAAAAACTCAGATTAAGTAAACCCACTCCAAGTGATGCATTTCCAATTGTTTTTTCACTGGACTGTGTATTTGTAATATCCATCTCATTCTTGGAATATGCAATCCATTAGGGTATAGATGAAGTTGGTCTCTCCATGCTTGCCACAGTGCTATAAGAGCTGAGAACGTGACAGCTCTGTGTACATCTGTGTGTGGCTGAGCTTGGCTTAGGGTTAACTAATCCCCAGCAGAATGGTGGCTTTGTTCCCCTCATGAATGACATTTTTACAGGTAGCAGGAAAAGAACACGTAGTTGAAGTCCTTATAATGAAGGAGCCACACAGGTCCACAAAGGTGCTTGGATACAGAACAGGCCTTTGGCATTGTTTCCTCTGGGTTTGATTCAGGACGGATGTAACTGAGATGCCCTGGTGGTCACTGGCACACCTTTGAGAGGGGATGGGCTGGACCAACTGCAGACTGTGGGGCTCAGAATTCTATGGGCAGCCTGGCTTCTGTGGGGATCGAGTTTATGAACTTGTCCCAAGTACTGTCGTTGGGCAAACTTCATCAATGAAACCATATCCAGTTTCATAATCTTGTTTCAGTGGCTGGAAACAAGAACTACTCTTACATTTTGGGTTTTTTGAGCTAGCTTTTTTATTCAGTTATGGATGCATGTGCACACAAATTCAACAAATATTAGTTGAGTCCCTGCTGTGGGCCAGCTACAGAGGGAGGCTCAAATGTAGTGCTGGGTCTGAAGTGAGCTAGTGTTGGCTCCAGGGGCAGTTAGATGAATGGCTGTGTGTCAGGCAGATGGCTGTGTGTCAGGCTTTGGGAAGATTTCTAAGCTGGAGAACAGCTTTCCCTGCTGGAACCAGCCTTCGCTTTAAATTAATCATGGGGAAAACAGTCCTTTTCTTGGCTCGCCTGCTTGGATCCATTTTGAAGTGTCAGTATATTTTTCATTCGAATCCATTTTCCCCAAGAAAGACAGTGATATTGTGGTTCCAGATCTTGCATTTGGAGATAATGTGTTTCAAAATAAAAGAAGAACGTGCAGAGTTTCAAGGGTTCGTTTTCTCTCCTCGTCTTTAAGCTTTAAATAAATACCCCTCCCTCCTTTCCCCCTCCCATCCTTCTCCCCCCCCCCCCATTCCTCTTTCTGGAGAGGAGAACAGATATTATATTATGAAATATCTTATGTTGTTTTGCAAATAATCCAATACGAGTTCAGCCATGGCTGTTACAGGGAAGGAATGATAGATATGATCATTCAGACTGCCTCACTATGGTTACCAAACTGATTATTCTATTGTTTATCTGACTGGTAACCTGTTCTCTGAACTCCACACAGTGTGGTGCATGCCCACCACCCCTAATGTTGGTTGTTTACTCTTTGCCTCTTTTGGGCGCCTGCCACCTAGCTCCCAAATAATCACACATGGAGACTTAATTCTTACTTAGAAATGCCCAGCCTTAGCTTGGCGTATCTTGCCAGCTTTTCTGAACTTAAATTATCCCATCTATCTTTTGCCTCTGGGCTTTTTACCTTTTTCTATTTCTGTATATCTTTTCTTTCCATCTTATTCCATATCTGGCTGTGTGGCTGTGTGGCTGTGTGGCTGTGTGGCTAGCCCTTTCTTTTCTTGCTCCTCCACCCTTTCCTCCCAGATTTATCCTCATATTTATTCTCTCTACCTGCCAGCCCCACCTACCCTTTCTCCTGCCTTGCTATTGGCCATTAAGCTCTTCATTAGACCAATCAGGTGTTTTAGACAGACAAAAATAACACAGCTTCACAGAGTTAAATAAATGCAACATAAAAGAATACAACACATCTTTGCATCATTAAAACAAATGTTCCACAGCATAAACAAATGTAACGCATCTTAAAATAATATTCCACAACACACCCTCATGAAGAAACTCAAATATTAAAAGGAAAGGAAAAAAGCACCAAAAAGTACAAGAAAGTCCCCAGCACTTCCCTCTCCCATCCCCAGCCTTCTCTGCCTTTCTCTTTCCACGACAGTGCTAACCAAACTTTGGTTTGGAAACAATTGCATGGCATTTTTTCTCCCTTATTGCAGAAGGCTCAGCTATACAATATCATATTTTCCTAACATTTTAGCATCTTTTTCCATTGTCTCTTCAGAAACCCATGGATCCTGAGTCCCATTGCCTAGTTCATCCAGACACCTCCATTGATTTTCCTCCATGTTCTTAGGCAGGTCATTTAATTTCTCAGAGCTTTACTTTTCCATAGGAAGCTAATATAGAGACAAAGAGAGATGTACACACTTAAACTACAGTAAATGGAAACACTAATAGTTCCCATCTCAAAGGGTGGGAGAAAGCTGTAAGATGTTTGGCAGGATGCCTGGCACATAGCAACCTCTCAGTAAAAGTTACATCCAGTGCCTTGTCGGAGCATCACGAATTGAACGCCAGATGTGAGAGCTGAGGAGAGGTGCCCAGTTACTTATTGAGGATCAGTTTAGCTTTGGCTAATGCTTCCTAAGATGTGCCCTTTTCCTTACAGCGTTCCCAAGGCAGCCTGCATTGCTTCTGATCACCACCTTGGTGCCCCTCTGCTCCCGCACCTTCTCTCCATTTTTAATTGTTTGCTTCTTTAGCCTGTCAGCGGCTGCTTCCGTTGTGATCTTGAGAAATGCCCACTCATGGCTCATCTGGTATATCAAAGCATGGTTCATTTTATCATCAGCATCCCACTCACCTCCACACCCTTCACCACTTTCATTCAGAATTCGAGCAGCGAGATGCAATTCCCCTTCAGCTCTTCAAAGACTTCTTTGAAAAAAATAAAAATGTCACTGTCTTTTTAAGGCTTTTTAGGCTATTTTGCATAAATATGTACCAAAAACATGCCTAAATACTCAGTCTGTTAATGTTCATGAAATGACATCACGAAAGATCTGTTTCAAGTAGGATAAACAGTCATAAACGTTTCTGGCCAGCTAGTTGAATATTAGTGATGGAACAATGAAAGAAATTAAGCTCCAGAATTGAGTTTGTTTTGATCACACAATAAGGGCATGTAACATGTGTTGGTTTTCCCCTGTTTGCACGTTCTTTGGATTTCTGCACATAGCCCTTTTTGACTTGGTGCAGTGATTTCCTTGCTTCCTTTGAACTGATTGAAGAGGTGCCAAGCCACCTCTAGCCACTGCTCAGAAGAGCCCTGGCTTTGTTGGCCTAGAACTCATAGCTGTTTTAGGAAATATGTGTTTCTCCAACATAGCTTAAAGGGTACAAAGGGGTGAAGATGTTCCTAGCCTTCATGCCTACAGGTCAGTATCCTTTGGGTGAGAACACAGAGGTAAACATTTTCAAAGGACAAATTGCAGAAAAGGCATATAACATTAAGGTGATGATAATGACTAACGCTTATTCAACCATTGCCTTGGTCCAGGAGCTCATTAAGCTCTGGCAATCCCCTGCCAGGCAGATATAATTATCTTCCTTTTCCACATGAAGGAACTTGAACATTAGAGAGGGTTAAATTACTTTTGTAAGGTCATGTTACGGAGGCCCAACTCCATGTTACGAGTTCAAGGCCACTGCCCCAGCACATTACAGTTTTGTCATTTGGGGGACAGAACACCCCAGTAGGATGTCCTTGGACTTCTGAGATGTGCTGTCAGCTGCCAAGGCTGTGTTCACCTGTTCTTCTCTCCCTCGCCATCATTACCACAGACTTCACATTAAGGAACGAGTTTTGGCATGGAATTATTTACTTCCTTTGTCCCAACAAAATATGTCCTAGTCCACCAGTGAGATGAATAAAAAGGAAACTGAGGTTGATTTTTTTTTTAACATCCAAAGCTTGTGGCATCTCCATGGTCTCTGGGGAACTATCCCATAGCTTGTTGTCATAGACATATTTTATTTTTATATAATGAAACCAATGAAATAATTTCTTTATGTTTTGTTGTGAGATAGGACACCAGGCAAACCATTAGCTGATTTTAAATGGAAAAAGCATCTTACATGGAGTTCAGTGAGGCTGGTTTCAACGCTTAGCTCCACAGTTTATAGTATGGTGGCTACACTGAAGTTTCTAATTTTAAAGCTATGTTTTTCATTTATTTATTTTGTACGTATATATGGGCATGAATGTGTGTGCGTATCACTGCACATATGTGGAGGTCAGAGGATGACCTTCAGGAGCTGGTTCACCCCTTCTACCATATGCAGCCCAGGGATCAAATCCAGGTCATCAGGCTTGGCAACAAATGCCTTTACCATCTTGAAAGCCTTGTATCTTTTAATTTTTAAGAGGAGGCAATTATATCTACCTCAGGGTTATTAAACACTTTGTAGCAGTGTGAGGTTGTTCTAGATGCTTAATGAACTTTAAAAATATAAAAGAAGGCTTGCATCTTTTGTTGGTGACAGAGGCATGATATGCCAACTAAACACATGAAAGAAACTTATTTTTAGGGTTCGTTTATCTTCTGAAAGTAAAGCTTATTTTTGCACTTAAAAAATGCTCATTTGAACCCACTGAATTCTTATAACCAATGCCATGCCTGACTTGAGTCATGCACAAGTCATTTTTTTTTAAACTGACAGGCATTAACATTTTATAAACACTCATTCCTCGTGCACAAATACTGCATTTCAAAAAAAAAATTATTTGCCTCACATTTTGTGGCATATTGTAGGAGGTGAATAATTTATTTGGTATGACTGCTTGAGGAAATATTTCTCTATATTCATGAGTGAATGCTTTTTCTCATTACTCAATAGATTTATTGCATGGGTAAAATGAATTCCATAATGCTCTTAAATGTTTCTCAGTAAGAGATGAATTTCAGAGTCTCAAATTCAATCAATAATTTTCTATTTGACAGCAGAATAGGAGAACATTCCTTGTTCACTGCGGCTGAGAGCAACAGACTGAGGTCACTGTCTTCTACCCTCTCTGCTGCTACTGTTCAGGAGCTTGGCTGCTTTGGGGTTGTTATTGGGAAGGCATCAGAATTGAAGATAGAATCCAATAGTTATCTACTTACTTTCATAGCTCCAGGAAATGAACCTAGGGTCTCCTGGATGCTAAGTAAGCACTCCATGACTCAGCTGGATGTCCAGTCCCATGTTTTATAATTTACCACAGGAAACCTTTAGATGTTGGGATGCATCTTTCAGGTTACTGCTTTGACACCTTGGTAGGTAGCAGTAATATTGAAATAATTTGATTTTAGGAGTTTTTTTTTCTTGTGGTAACATACATTTCTGTCCTTTTTACAAATGTAAGTGCATTTGTTAATTATTATTGCATGTCAGTTGTTGTTAGTGACTTTCTATATTCATTTACTAAGAAGAAACTTGGGATTTGTGTTTGTTTTTCATTTGTTTATTTGTTTTTTAGATGTTTGCTCTATTTCCCTTAATCATTGTGTTTTGATGGTTAAAGCATTTGAGAAAGAACTGACTCTTGTAATTGAAGATTAGGGCAGCATTTTTTGGTGACTCCATTTATCTACCTATCTATCTATTTATTTATTTTTGTGTATGCATGTGTTTTCATTGTGTGTGTGTGTGTGTGTGTGTGTGTGTGTGTGTGTGTGTGTGTGTACGTACGCGTGTGTTTGTAGTTGTGTACAGGCCATGGTATGTGTGCGAAGGAGGTCAGAAGACAATTTTGTGGAGTCAGTTCTCTCCACCTACTTTTATGTGGATTCCAGAAATCAAACTTAGATTGACAGGTTTCCACAGAAAGGACCCTTACCTGCTGAGTCAACTCATTTGTTGGCCCTAGGGCAGCTTACATTTTTTTTCTAAAAAATAATTTTATGTGTATGGGTGTTTTACCTTCATGTAAATTTCCGCACCACACCCATGTCTGGTGCTGGTAGGGCAGCTTTTAAAAAAGTTACTTTTGGGTTTAATTAAAATAATAATAAAAATAACAATTCTAGTGAAGGTATTTCATATTTATAAAATATATCTGTATTAAAAACTATGGGGTGACTACATTTATACAGTATATGGAGGTTTCTCCTTAGCTTTTATGAAACTGTTTTATTAATATGCTCTCATGCTGACCTCTCTTAAACAGGAATGATTATAGAGAGACCAAGAAATGTAACTCGAGCTTTTCCCTACAATCTACCTCCACAAAGGCCAAGAGAGCGTGCTGGAGGGACCTGCTAGTCCAAAAAGTCTCTACTCCTTCATGTCTAGAAAATTGGGAAGGCAAAACCAAAATGCTTTTCTCCTTCAACACGAATGCTTATCTTGACTGATGGAAGTTACTTAGAGACGTGTTTGAAAAGAAAATTAATTTGAAAACACTTGTTTTGACCCAACACATATTATAGGTTTTCTTTCATGCTGTTCTCATGATCTAGCAACTTCTAATACAAAACAAAGTCCTAGTTGTTCTTTATCTTCTTTCCTACCTTCCTTTTTATTCTCCAAATATCATTTTTGTAAGGTGATGCTGTACTAACATTTTGTTTCATTTCTTCCTTTATCCACACGATGCGCTATTCTTAATGATCCACTCATGTTCACAAATAAATCGGTTCCCCGTGTCTGTGGTCCTGTATTTTTATTAATATAGGGTTTTAAAGGGACATTTTCATACAATACATAACGTACTTTGACCGTGTTCCCCCATTACCCTCTACCCTCCTCTTTTGCTCCCCCTTTTTGTTGTTCTCCTTCATTTCCCTAGGCAGCTTCACCCTTATTCTCATGTCATAAATCTATATATCATGATTTTATGTATACGCATAAAATCTGGGATTCCCCAAATGAGAGAAAACCTACAATATGTGTCTTTCTGAGGCTGAATGAATTCATTTAATACAGGAATCTCTAGTTGCAGCCATTTTCCTGCAAATGACACCCCTTTCTTTGTCCATGGCTTTATTAATCAATTGTGCAATATAGCAAGCTTTCTTTATCCATGGTTTTGTTGACAGGCACCTAGATTGGTCCTTTGACCTAGTTGTGTACAGTCCTTCAGTAAACATCGATGTGTGGGTATCTTCATGACAGGATGGCTTGGAGCCTTTGAGTAAATACCCAGGAGTGCTATAGCAGACATATGGTAGGTCGATTTTTAGTTTTCTTGAGGAAGCTCCACACTAATTTCCATGGTGGCTGCACTAATGTACACCCCTCCCCAGCATGTATAAGGGTTCCCTCTTCCCCACACCCTTGCTATCATTTACTGTTATTTGTTTCTTTCATGATTGCTGTTATGACTGGGTAAGGCAGATCTCAATGTAGTTTTGATTTGATTTCTCTGGTGTGTAGTAATGTTGAACATTTTTCACACGTTTATTGGCCCTTTGTACTTTATCTTTTGAGAATGGCCTGTCATTAACAGATTCATTTATTAGGCTGTTTGATTTCTTAGTATTCAGTGTTTGGGCTTTTGATGTCACATGCGAAGTTATCAGATTTTTTCCCCTGTCTCTTTCCTCGCTTGTTTCTTCTGTTCTGCAGAAGTGTTGTAAATTTAGTCAACAGCAGATTTAATCAACTGTGGATGGAAAATATCTTAAAATTCCAAACAGTGAAACTTAACTGTTCTAATTCTGCACACTGCTGACTGTATTCAAACGCCCTGATCTGGGGCATACTCTGAGGTAGCCACAGCCTTTTTCTAATTGACTTATTAATCTAGTTCTAAGAAATTTTCTCCTTTAGAATATTAGGATAACTATCCATGAAGATTGTAAATATTTCTGTATGTGCAGATCTATTATAAAAGTTTTTTTGATGGAATTTTAAGATTTCCCTCTGGAAAGATCTAATATACTTCTCTTTAGAACAATTCTTTAATATTTAAGGATTTCATTGTTATAGTATTTTTATCTGATTTCATATCCATTTCCTTGTTAGTTTTTGATATAGATGGCATTTTCCTTGAATTACTGCAGCAACATGAATGACCCACAATCCTATCATTCTCCAGTGATAATTATTGTGTGTTTTCATCTCCCCTTCCTTTTTTTATTCTTGCTTAATTGCTTTGGCGAGGCTAGTACCGTGTTGTACAGCTGTGGTAACAGTGTGCATTCTTTTTTCTTTTCTTTTGCTCATGATATTAAATGCCTGTATTTTCTCATTGGGTATGATGTTTCCTGTTTGGTTTTGGTTATTATTGTTTATTTGTCCTCATAAAAATGCTTATCTGGTTTTCTTTCAATATCTTCAGATTTCCATCTTGCTTCTTTTTTTCCTCAAAGATAAAACATTTCTTGATTTTCAGGCATATGATGCTGATTTATAGTTTTTGTTTCATGGTCCAAACCATAGTCCCTAGATGCTTTCCTGTAGGCCTGGTGCATTTCATTTGCAAATGTTCCCTATACACAAGCAAGCATTTTTAGCTCTGCTGCAGGGTGACTTTTTCTACTATATCTGTTTTAGGAAAGAGTTATGAAAATCTTCAGTTACTAGGATTTGTTCATATGCTCTCCTCTGTGAGTCCATCGACGATCCTTTGTATCTGTTTTGCTATGTGGAGTTTCATGTTCGTGATGATTATAGTTTCTTAGGGCAGAGTTTCTTTTAGCAGTAAATACTGTAGCTCTTTGTTCTTATGTTGATTTGACCTCAAATTAAGAACTATAGGCAACTGAAGACTGATGAGAGGGGGAGAGTCAATTTTCTCCAAGGGATGATCCATTTAATTGATACCCAGTGCAGGATGATCAACTCTATAGCCATATACACATAAAAAAGAGTGGAGTCAGCATGTTGTAGTTACATATTTGTTATACACACACACACACACACACACACACACACATATGTAACAATGATAATGGGGGGAGACTATCAATATGGCAGTGGGGGTGACGACGCAAGAAGGGCTGGATGGAGGAAAATGAAAGGAGAAAGTGATTGTAATTATATTTTAATTAGAAATGTATTAAAATAACAATAAACAAAATATGGAAAATTGAAAAATGTTATTATAATGGTTACTTTGGATTTTTTGTTCATATTTTTATATCTTTATTTTGAAAGGGCATAGACTCTATCTTTGACCAAACTTTGTTCACATCCCTCTTAGCTTTTTTTTTTAACTAAGTCTTGACCTTGACCTGTTGAATCCAGTTCCAGCAAAGAATCTTGAGGGGTCAGTTTAGAGAGCAGCCTCCCACCCCTGGTGCGTTGTCATCCCCTATGTTATAGAAATCCTTGGCCCCCTTAACAGGAAGCACATTAATCCAATTCTAGTAACTTTCCGGCCTTTGCTATCTAATCAATTTCCTTGTATCCACAGTCTCTGCTTACTGAGCTGCTTGGCTGACATTGCTGGGCTTAGAGCTGAGTTCCACTGCATACCAAAATGTCCCTCCTGTCCTACAGTCATTCAAGCACAGTCTACCTTGCCATTTCAAACAGATACCTGCTGCAAAGGTTCTCTTTGATATAACCTTTATGTGTATTTTCATTAAAAAAAAATTCTAAGCATCAGGTTGTTGGAGATTTTTTTCAAGATATAATTTGACAATATTTTGATTGCTTAGTTGAATTTCAGTTATTATGTTACTTCTTATTGCTGTATCTCATTTAAAAATTTTGTATATCATCTGTGAGTCCTTTTCTCATTGTTTTTGGAGAATTTTGTCTATGCACACAATGTAATTTCATCATGTTCCCCCTCCCACTCCTCTTTATCTACCCACATCCCCCTCTGGAGTTCATGCTTTCTTTATAAATAGAGGAAAGGACCTTGTGTGCCCTTCCATCATCCATTCTCGGGTGTTACTGTGGTCTTGTGCTGATAACCATATTGTCAGAAGTATCTTGAGGAGCAGTGTAGTTCACTCACTATTTCCTGGGAAGCAGCATTGACTTTGTTTTGTCTTGATATTTTCCAAATTGGTTATAAAAAGAAATCTAAGAACAAAATCAGAGCCAAGGGGGCACTCTGAAAGATATATATGATGGACCTGAGGGGGATTTCCTTTGCAGGGCATAATCAGGAAGCAGGCCTCATGGTGGACTGTGGGCTGTTAAAGATCTGAGGCCTTTGAAGACGTCAGATCTGTAACGAGAGGACAAGGACATTTGCCAATGCAGAATGAAAGTGGCTTTCATTATCTCAAAGTTGACTGACATCTTCACTCTAGCAAGTTCTCAGCTTTTATATCTGTCCCTTTGTATTACTATAATTCTAATTCTTAAGTGAATTGCAAGTGGCCACAAAAGAGATGACTGGGAAAGATACGTATGTGAATATGTTTATCATCATGGGAACTCCATTCGGAAAAACAACTCAGAATTATTTTCTACACACTCCAGCATGTGTAGGCATATGAAACCTAAATTTCTCATCATGAGTATCCACACAGTTTTCCCCTCCTTTTGCAGCATAATAATGGGATCTGCAAATCATGTTTGCTAGCTGACAAAGATGAAGACTCAACAGAGACTTTCTCTTGTAGGAACCTAGCTAATGGCCATTCCATACAGTTGTACATTCCAACAGACTGCATCAGTGGAATAAGCAAAGGGAAGCTTTGCAGGTGTCTTGTACTAGATGACTTAGAGGGGAGGAGACTGTGTCTCAGTCAGGGTGTCTATGGCTGTGAAGAGACACCATGACCACGGCAACTCTTATTAAGAAAAAATTTAATTGGGGTGGCTCACCTATAGTTCTGGAGGTTTAGTCCATTATCATCATGATGGGGGTGGTGTAGCTAGAGTTTTCCAGTCCTAGCTGGCCCATGGTCAGGACAAATCTCTCTCACCTGCCAGTCCCACAGCCTCTTGGACCCAACCAAGTAAACACACAGAGACATATTGCTTACAAACTGTATGGCAGTGGCAGGCTTCTTGTTATCTAGTTCTTATATCTTAAATCAACCCATTTCTATTAATCTATAAGTTGCCACATGGCTCATGGCTTACCAGTACCTTACATCTCGCTTGTCATGGTGGCAGCTGGCAGCGTCTCTCTGCCTCAGCCTTCCACTTCGCAGAATTCTCCTCTGTCCTTCTCCCACCTATACTTCCTCCCTGGCCACTGGCCAATCAGTGTTTTATTTGTTAACCAATCAGAGCAACACATTTAACATACAGAACACCCCACAGCAGGGTGGCATGCAGGCAGATGTGGTGCTAGAGCTGAGGGTGCTACATCTTGCAGGCAACAGGAAGTCGACTGACTGACACATTGAGGGAAGCTTGAGCAAAAGAGACCTCAAAGCTTGCCCCCACAGTGACACACTTCCTCCAACAAGGTCATACCTCCTAACAGTGCTGCTCCCTTTGGGGGGCTTTCAAACCACCACAGGCTGTGTTTCAATTCAACAGAAATGTCAGGAGAGGTGGAAAAGCAAGAACATACTCAGATGTGACAGAGGTGATTGACAGAACAATAGACATGGCATAGGAATGCCTTGCATCTCTCTAGGCTCTGCCTTTGAAAGGAGTGACTTTGTCAGCCTGCTCCATCTCTGAGCTTCCTAAGTTTTACTTCCATTTCTAATAAAGTTGAGATAGTATCTTGGTCAGTTAGGTTGCTTTCACTTTGTGGTGATTATGAGTAAAGCCACTCTAAACATTATTCCTGTATAAATATGTACTCCTGTTTTCCTAGGATGAATACCCAGCAATTTTTTTTCCAGAGTCACAAATATTTATAGGTTAATTAGCTTCTCTGTCTCTGGAAGTTTCTAGAACATTCCAGAACAAATTTTTGGTGATTTCAGATGAAGGCCCCCTGCCTCTGAAGAATCCATTAGACAAGGGAGAGAGTTCCATCATCCAGGAAGCCCTGTAGGGATGTAGGCATGAAGTAAAGAAATTCTCTATTCTGAAAAGTCACAGAATGAATGAAGGCAGCATTTTTGCCTTTAGGTTCTGATACTGTTACTCTTTTTGTTGGAGGGTGTACTGGTTGGAGCCCTTTTGTGTGGGTAGATCATGGATGATTGTTCATTTTCTCTAGCTGAGTTTGGCCATGGCCATGTGACCAATTTTGACTGATGAAGTATGCATGAAATGACCTATGTCCATGTGATTGTGGCTTTAAGAGTCAGCCCATAGCTTGCCTGGTCCTTGTTTCCCTCTGTCACTATGAGCAGCAATAGTTAAGGTCAAGGCTGCTTCCGCTGTGTTGTTTGGCTCTCAGAATGAGGACAGTATGGAACAGGCTATAGCAGACTCACACAACTTGCAATAGTCTCTGGTTTTTTTGTTTTGTTTTGTTTTTCGAGACAGGGTTACTCTGTGTAGCTTTGCACCTTTCCTGGAACTCGCTTTGTAGCCCAGGCTGGCCTGGAACTCACAGAGATCCGCCTGGCTCTGCCTCCCGAGTGCTGGGATTAAAGGCGTGCGCCACCACTGCCCGGCAATAGTCTCTGTTTTAATTGGTAATTTGGGAAATATTTGCTAACACCACATACCTTTGTATGCCCTGAGGGATAAGTTTTTATTCTTCTTTTTTTTTTTGAATTTATTTTATTTTATTTTACAATATAATTCAACTTTACATATCAGCCATAAATTCCCCCTTTCTCCCTCCTCCCGCCCCGCCCCCCTCCCCCCGGCCCACCCCCCATTTCCATCTCCTCAAGGGCATAGACTCCCCCGGGGATTGAGATCGACCTGGTGGAGTCAGCCCAGGCAGGTCTAGTTCCCTCCTCCCAGGCTGAGCCTAGGGTCTCTACTAAGACCCAGGTTTCAAACAGTCAATTCATGTACTGAGCACAGGGCCCGGTTCAAATGCCTGTATGCCTCTTAAACAGATCAAGCCAATCAACTGTCTCATCCATTCAAAGGGCCTGATCCAGTTGGGGGCCCCTCAGCCATTGGTTCACAGTTCATGTGTTTCTATTCGTTTGGCCATTTGTCACTGTATTCCATCCATCCCTGGTCCCAACAACTCTTGATCACATAAACCCTCCTCCTTCTTGCCTATTGGACTCCCGGAGCTCCACCCAGGGCCTAACCGTGGATATCTGCATCTAGTTCCCTCTGTTACTGGATGGGGTTTCTAGCACGACAATTAGGGTATTTGGCCATCTTATCACCAGGGTAGGTCAAATCGGGCTATTTCTCGACTATTGCCAGCAGTTTATTGTGGGGGCATCTTTGTGGATTTCTGTGGGCCTCTCCAGCACTTTGCTTCTTCCTATTCTCATGTGGTCTTCATTTATCATGAACATTCCTTATGTTCCCTCTCTGTTCTTGATCCATTTGGGATCTCCTGCTTCCCCAAGTTCTCTTTCTCTCGCCCCTCGCCCCTCATTATGTCCAGATTGTTCATGTAGATCTCCTCCATTTCTCTGTCATTGGGCGATCCCCGTGTCTTTCACAAGGCAAAGCGACAGCCCACAGAATGGGAAAAGATTTTCACCAAACCCACATCTGACAGAGGACTGATATCCAGAATATATAGGGAACTCAAGAAATTAAACATCAAAATTCCCAACAGTCCAATTAAGAAATGGGCCATAGAACTAAACAGAGAATTCTCAGCAGAGGAAACACAAATGGCTGAAAGACATTTAAGGAATTGCTCAACATCCCTAATCATTAGGGAAATGCAAATCAAAACAACTCTGAGATACCACCTTACGCCAGTCAGATTGTCTAAGATCAAAAACACTGAGGACACCTTGTGCTGGAGAGGATGTGGAGCTAGGGGAACTCTCCTCCACTGCTGGTGGGAATGCAAGCTGGTACAGCCACTGTGGAAATCAATATGGCGCTATCTTAGAAAATTGGGAATCAATCTCCCCCAAGATCCAGCTATACCACTCTTGGGCATATACCCAAGGAATGCTCAATCATACCACAAGGGCACTTGCTCAGCTATGTTCATATCAGCATTATTTGTAATAGCCAGAACCTGGAAACAACCTAGATGCCCTTCAACCGAAGAATGGATAAACAAACTGTGGTACATATATACAATGGAATACTACTCAGCAGAGAAAAACAATGACATCATGAGGTTTGCAGGCAAATGGAGGGATCTAGAAAAAATCCTCCTGAGTGAGGTAACCCAGACTCAGAAAGACAAACATGGTATGTACCCACTCATAGGAGAATACTAGCTGTGGAACAAGGATGACTGGACAGCTACTCGCAACACCAGGGAGGCTACCTGGATAACAGGACCCCAAGTTTTTATTCTTGATCCTCGAGTGCATCATGTAAATTTGTTGACTCACAGCTGCCAAACCTATAAAATGTGGGAAAAGACATCTGGATGGGTTGATGCAACCTGCCAGAACTGTGAAGGGCATGGACTGGGAAGAAGACAGGATATTCAGGGGAAGGCATTCTGTCCAGGAAGAATGATGGGGCAATTAATTATAACATTTGGGGGCCATGTGGGTGACTGGGGCCTGACCCAGACCAGGGAAGCTGTAGGCACATGGTAGGAGCTGGAATCAACAAACTTGAGACTCTGAAGCACATGAAGATGCCTCTCTAGGACCTGTAGACTCTCTTTTGGCTTTCAAATACATATTTAAAGTTTGTAGCAGCATTGTAATTATCATAAAATGTAGTTTTCATTTTCGGTATAAAACCCGTTTTACACTGTCTAAACTACCTAGAGGTAATCTCAGTGAGTCTTAGGGGAGGAATTTTCAGGAAATAATTTGATTCTTATCTACACCCATCATTCTCTAGGGAAAGAATAAGAACAAATGGCTGTAAGATGTGCTGAAAGGGAAAGGCATAGGGTAAGGGGTGGAGTCATGCTGCTGTATGCTAGTGTGCTCAGGAGACCTGAACCTCAGTGGTGGTGGTGGTGGTGATAGGGATGATCTCTCTCTCTCTCTCTCTCTCTCTCTCTCTCTCTCTCTCTCTCTCTCTCTGTGTGTGTGTGTGTGTGTGTGTGTGTGTGTGTGTGAGAGAGAGAGAGAGAGAGAGAGAGAGAGAGAGAGAGAGAGAGAGAGAGAAAGAGAGAGAGATATGACATGGACTCTTCTCCATGTTTCTCCTTTCCTGGCATGGGGATAAGTTCTGGTTGCTCATTATTAAATATTTTTATGTTAACCACTGTGCCTCTGGGTATGTGAAGCCCTCAAGCATCTTTGAACAAAGCAAATATTTTGAGAATCCCAGTGGCAAGTGGTACGTTTCTTGGAATTTGTTTCTAAGTCACCACTGAAGCAAGACCACAGAGTAGGAGATTTGGGTTATGTAGTCCATTAGAGGACTTGGGTTTCAGAACCCATGTAGATCAGTGGGTCAGTCATGTAATAGAATGGTGGCCCAGTGGCATTTCTGTACATGCACACTGCGGGTGAGGCCTTGATAGCTTATTTCAGACTGAAGGTTATTTCAAGGCTGTCTGACCAGGACAAAGCAGCTTTGAACATCTCATTGTCTGGGCACTGTTGCAGCTGGGGTGCATAAGTGCATTCTCACTGAGGGGGTCCAGGTGAGGACAGGCTCACAGACTGCCAGTCTTCCAGTGAATGGCATACTTCCACAGTTCAGGTCTGCTTTCTTCTCGACACCTGCCACTGTTGACTCAGACCGGACTGTCCACATTTGTATATCCAAGGTGCATTAGGAAGTTCAGGCCCGAGCCAGGCGGTGGTGGCTCACGCCTTTAATCCCAGCACTCGGGAGGCAGAGCCAGGCGGATCTCTGTGAGTTCGAGGCCAGCCTGGTCTACCAAGTGAGTCCAGGAGAGGTGCAAAGCTACACAGAGAAACCCTGTCTCGAAAAACCAAAAAAAAAAAAAAAAAAAAAAAAAAGAAAGTTCAGGCCCAAGTACAAGCCTCTCCTATCGCTTATCTTCTGATACTTGATGATTCACCAAGAGATTAGGTTTCTATGGAGGGAATCTGATGCTTTGCTTCTGAGCCCCATCTTTGTGGCTCTTTCTCCTGAATTCAGGCAGTATTGCTCTGTTAGAATTAAAATTTTGACCATTGTATTCCTCCACTAGAGTTATTAGGAACCAAGATGCAGTGAGATTTTAGGGATATTTATTGGAACATACGGCCTTGAAACATGTCCAGATGTGATGAAAACAACTGTAAATGCCTCTGTTCTGTTGATCACTTTTTTTTTTTTTTTTTTTGGTTTTTCAAAACACGGTTTTTCTGTGTAGCTTTGGAGCCTGTCCTGGAACTAGGTCTGTAGACAAGGCTGGCCTCAAACTCACAGTGATCCACCTGCCTCTGCCTCCCGAGTGCTGGGATTAAAGGCATGTGTGTGCCGCCGCCGCCGCCACCACCACCTGGCTCTGTTGATGACTTCTGAGCACATCTTCCTGGGATATCAGAAAGGAAGCTATGGGGTGCAGGAATGGTGACTGCCAGATGCCCGTGTGTGTGTGTGTGTGTGTGTGTGTGTGTGTGTGTGTGTGTATGTGTGTGTAAATACATATCAAATTTGATATATTATGTATTTGATGTATATAATATCAATATATGTATTGAGACAGGGTTTTGCTATATAAGAGAAAGTCTTGCTATGTAGCTCTGGCTAGCCTGAAACTCATTATATAGCTCAGGCTGGCCTCAAAATGCCACATTCTCCTATTTCAGCCTCCTGAAATGCTGAGACTGCTCTCAGCTTCAGTATGAATTTTGACAGGATCATGGTCAGTATGGCAGCTCTGGTCTGACTCAGTGATGACAGGTGGAGATCAGTACTGACAGGCAAGCTGTACTAGGTTGATTCATTGTGAATAAGTAACCCCAAAAAACATTTCCTATAGTATCAGGAAAAAGTAAGACAAGAACTCTGAGACAACCATTTTATGCTTGGATTTTGTTGCATGCTGGCTGCGTTATCAGAGAAAAAGACAGATTGTTCTCTCTGTCTTGGATGTCCCCCTCCTCCCCGCCTCACCATCTGGCCACTTCCTAACCATCTTTCAAAGATAAGCCCAGGATCTCCAAGCTCTGGGAAGCTGGAAATCAGAGCCACCCAGCAGCCTTTCCCTGGTCTCTTCTACTCCATATGAACTTTGAAGTTTTAGATTGAGAGCCTTATTTTAATTTTTAATTCCGGACATGGTGCTTCTTGAATGAAAGCAATTGTTTTCTAAACACACATATGATCACATTTACTTCTTTTGCTTCGTAGCGACACTATGAGGTTAGTACGAACGTTTTCCCGTTTTACAGATGAAAATAAGGAAATTCAGAAAGGAAGGCACAGCAGCTCCCCGCAGGTCTCACAGCCGGTAGTAGAGGAGCTGAGACTCAAGTCTGGTAACCCGGCTCTGGGATCTGTGGTTATAACTAGCCTGCCCTCAACTTGCTGTCCCATCGCTTGCTGAACTCTACAGCAACTAAGCTAAGTTTTACTGCTCCATATTGCCTGGTCTTGCACTAGCTCCTTGTTCCTCCCACAGACCTCTGTCTCTCAGTGCATAGCACTTTCCAACAGGTGAGGTCCAAATCCTGGAGTCATCTTTGGCTGTCACACATTTGATCTATCTGCCCCATCTAAATGGCTCCATCTCTTGTATGGATCTTTCTGTTCCTAACATGTCCTTGATAGGATCTTGGTCCAAATTACTGTCACTGCTGGTTCAGATTATGGCCAGAGGCTCCTCTTTGTCTTCCCTGCTTCCTTCCTGGTCTCAGAATGCTCTTCTGGAGTCTGTTTTCAGTTAAAGCAATCAGAGAAATCCTTTTAGAATTTGCCAAATCTTGCCAGACCTCTGGTCAATATCTTTCATGGCTTCCGACTTTGCCCTTGCCTCTTTTATGGGACACCATATGCCCTTGAGTATCTATGTGACTCAGTTCCTCTTGTTCATTCAAATATTATTTTGTCCCTGGGGCCTCCCTCAGTTCTCTACCTAACATAGCCCCTGTTCTCCTGAATTCACCTAAAGTTCCAATGCAGTCCTCATTTAACACAGATACTTTCTCATGTATTTGTGCATTTTTTATTCTTCTCACGCAGAAGGTCAGCCTCTTTATCTCTTCTCCCACTCTCCATGCATGCACTGGTAGACCACCCCAATCTACCAACACTCCAATCACCCACCAGAGTAAACCTGCTACAGTACATGGCTGAGGTGATATCTTCTTACTATACTGTTTTAATCTGGGAGTTAATTTCTTACCTGTGAATCTCTAGCAAGTCTAGGGGCCATTGAGTACAGAGCAAATTAACCTATTGGGAGTCTTAGCTTCCCCATAAAGACTTCATACTGGATTTGATCCACAAGCTTTTCTCCTTGTGGCTTACCACCCATGGGTGATCATCCTGGGCTGTCTAACTGCTATGGTCTCAATTCAGTAGGTTTGATCAGCACTGTCCTCTAGCAAAGGTGATTAGATGATTGCTCTTTGCTTTTGCAGTTAAAAATAGGTCAAGTCTTTGGAGTAGTCTAAGTCAGTAGGCCTTAGCCTGATCTTTCCCACCAACCAGAATGCCACTGTGTGTTGAAGCAAAAAACAAAACAAAAAACAAAACCAAAAAACCCTAAAACAAACAAACAAACAAAACAAATAAAACAAACAAACACAAACCATCAAGAGTGCTCTACTTACATCCAAATAACTGAAAGTTAAGGCTAAAGTTTTTATACTGGAATGTCCTTTACAGCCTTATCCAAACACCATCAACTTTTTTCCTTTGATGTTATTATAAAAATGGCTTGATTGTTTTATGTTTATATTTTTTTCTTGTGTTTCACAGACATTTAATGAAATAAAAACACCCCACCTGGAGGATTTCATGTGGACATTTCCTTTGAAAGAGGTTAGGGGAATTTACTGGAGACTTGGAGTTAGTGTGATAACTGTCCTAATACACTGGCCGGTTCTTACCAACTTCCTGTGAGTCTCTGACACCAGGTATCCTGTTAATAACGAGAGACTAGTGCTGTTGTCACTGGACACACAACCTTCTATTGGATGGAGTGTGGAGATGGCGCCCTTGTTTCTTTTGCTGCCTAACATTTTTGGTAGGGATGTTTGCAGAGGAGGAGCCCGAGTCCCCATTTGAGATGTGCGGGCAGCTGACGGCCCTGCACACCATTGGTGCTTAGCTATCATCCCACTGACTTTCTTTCATTCCTCATCACCACCCTGAGAGCTGATTACTCATTTTCATTTTGGAATGATTGCAATTGCCAACTTAGTATAAGCTTTGATTTTCTTGTTCATAAATTGTAATTGCATTGTTTAATTGCAAAATTTTTTTTATATTTTGAGATTTTAATTATAACATTTCCCTCTTTCCTTTCTTCCTTCCAAACCCTCTTCTGTACCCCATTGCTCTCTTTCAAATTCATGACCTCTTTTTCTTGGTTTTATATATGTATATGTTCTCTCTATATATATATAATGTATATAATATATACACATTTTATATATAAATAATTCCTAAATATAAAAATAAAATCTGCTCAGGCCATATAATGTTACTTCTATGTATATGTTTTCAGGGATGACTATTTGGTACTGGATAACCAATTGTGAGCTCTCCCCCTGGGAAGACAATTTCTCTCCTGCTCTGCATTCTTCAGTCCCCTGTAGCTATTAGTCTAGGGTCAAGGCCTTGTGCATTCCCTCCCCCTTCACATTAGCATGTCTGTTGGTGCCATCCTTAGTCAGGTCATGTTTGGACAGCCATGTTGGTGAGACTTCATGGGTGTAGCTGCTGACATTTCCAGGAGACACACCAAGAGATAATTTTTATAGCTGAGAAAGAGGGAATTTAACAATTTGCAGGAGATCATTGTTTGGGTGGAGACTCAGGTGGGTCTAATGCAGAATCCATCATGTCCTGGGCAAAGAATGATACAGAATGCATACAGGGAAACTCACCAATTTTATAATGAGTATAAGCTAACAGTAACTAATCCTGAGGAATAGAATTAGTAATTAGTCAAACCTGAATATTCTAAATGTTTATGTAAATAAAGGAGACTTTTTTCCCCCAAGAGTTTGGGTCTGGAGAGATTGTCCAGTTGCTTAAGAGTGTATACTGCTCTTGAAGAGGACCCAGGTTTGGCTCCCAGTGTCCACATCAAGTGGATTACAACAGCTTGGAACTCCAGTTCCAGGGGTTCTAATACCCTCTTCTGGCCTCTGAAGGGTCTGGTATATGCATGGTGCATACGAACTCACAAGGGCTTACACATATAGATATAAATAACAAATACATACTTTAAGTAAAAGTAGTTAATGGATAGGTCTCTTCAGCTGCTCTTTTTCTTCTATTGGCCCATCTTCTAGAAAGTGCTATAGACATGGTTTAATGCACATGATTTTTTATATACTGGAGATGATCTTTGTGAATGTATTGTTAAGGGTCTCCTCTTTCAGAAATTTCTCCATGCATGTAGCAGTGGGGATGGTCTATTCATACATGGATGGTGCACAGGGCTGACTCGGGTTACTGTCTTTCATTTCAGTGAGGCAAAATCAGATACCCTGGAAGGAATTGTTTGTTTGTTTGTTTTTAATTAGAATGAGATTGAAAGGTTGGCAGTTTTCTTGGCATTTGAGAGGGGCTGTCTATCTGGGCATACAGTGGGCAATGCCTACTTCAAAGCTAAAGATTAGAAAATCCTTTTTGTGTGAGTGTGAGTGGAGTGGGGGGACATTATAGAGCACATATTTACTGAAGAGAATAATAGATTTTCTTCTGGTTAATGCTCTTAACATTACAAATGGGACAGCCTGTCCTTGATGTCTTTCCTCTGGAATATATTCCTCAGTAGAAAAAGAACACCAAGCAGTCATCAGGGTCTGGGGTGGATGGGTGGGATGGGGAACTTGTCCTCTGACTGATCTTGAAGCTTGACAGATTGGTGGTCTCAATTTGGGATCTTCTGTTTGTGTGCATCGTCCCCAGTAGAAAAGGGGATTATTGCTCAGTGCTGTAGATATGTCTTCCAGAGAGGCTGGAGAGGACAAGAAGGAAGAGTTAGGTTGAGAGTGAAAGCAAATGGGTAATTCTATAAAAGGTGTGCAGTTGAGGGCTGGGAACACAGCTCAGTGGTAGAGAGCTTGCCGAGTGCATAAAAGGCCCTTTGTTATATTCCCAGCACCACAAGATGAAATGGGATGTAAAACTGAATGGTGAGC